>JAODAL010019015.1:0-73164 GCA_025379985.1 Phyllomedusa bahiana
TGGCACCTTTAATTCACTGTGGTCTATAAATTGCTGGTTCAAATTTAATCAAATCCCTAAAAGAACAAGTGTATGCCCCAAAGTCAAAAAAAATATCTGTTTATGTATTCGTTAATAAAGTTTTTTTGGCACCTTTCAATTCCCTGTGGTGACTAAAAAAAATTGCTTTATTTAGATTTAAGTGCAAGCTGCCTCAATGAACAAGTGTGGGCAAAGTCAAAAAACAGTATCTGTTTGTTTCTAAAATACAAGTTTTTTGGCCCCTTTCATTCATTGTGGTGACAAAAATTGCTGGTTTCAGTTTTAAAGTGAAACTGCCTCAATAAACAAAGCTGGTGCCCCAAAAGTCAAAAAAACAGACTTTATGTATTGTTAATAGAAGATTTTTTTGGGCACCTTTAATTCCCCTGTGGTGGGATAAAAAATAGCTAGTTTCAAATTTAAAAGTGCAAGGTGGATATACAACAAAGGTGAAAGGGGGCAAAAATTGAAAATAAAACCCCTTTGAAATGTTTTACTGATAAAAAAAAGGGGGTTTTTGCACCTAAAAAAGGGAACGCAGTTATAGAAATATGTGTACCCTAAAATTTCGGTCCCCAATACCCGGGAAATTTTTCAATAGAAAAAATTTAAAATAAAGTATTGCGTTCAATGTCTCCCTAAGTTTTGGGAACCTTATCCGTATTTTTTATGAGCTTGTTGTGTTCGCCGCGGGGGCCCCCTCCGCTCCCCCCCCCTGATTTACGCGGTAGAGCTCCTTTAAAATTCTTACCAACTACATCAATCTTCCAATCTTAATTAATAAATTTTAAGGATCACGCTAATAGTGGCTTTCTCTGTGAGAAATAGAATAATTTGCTAGCGTTTGGACACAAGCAGAGGCACGTCCCTTTGTCGAGACGCTGAGAGACCTGAGGGTGAACAGAAACGTGTTCTATGTAAAACGAGGTCATGTGATTTTTCCCGCCAATGAACAAAACCAATCCGCATTTCGTCGCACACAATCTCACCCTGCTTATTCGTAAGTGATTTGCTGGCCCCCAAAATGACAGGAAGCGCCCAAAATGGCGCGTCTTAATAGATGTTTCAAGATTTTAACAAATTATGCATGATCTAAAAATTTTATCAAATAAAAATTGCGATTTTTAACTTTGTCGATAATAATCGCTCAACACTAGTGCTATCCCATTTAAAAATGTGGACTTTATTGAAAGGGATCACTTTCTGTGTATCTGCAAATATAGTTGTAATTTAAGTTATCTGCATGAAACTGGTCAAGGTGAGTCAAGTGGGCAAAGATTTAACTATTAAAGATACCCATGGAGGTGAAAGGACATTGTACACATGTGGCTGCAGCAATTCCTTTTTAAAAATTTTAAGCTGGGAAGCTTGGGAAAAAAGGCCTTGTTTTTTACCCTTGTGGCTGGAAAGTTTGTGCAAAACCTCAAGCACAGACCTGAAAGAAAAGTCTGTTTATGTATAGAATTGAAAATAGCACATTGTAGCTCAGAGGTAACATTTTTGCTTTACAGCAAATGGGTCCTTGGTTCAAATCCCTGCAGGATCTTAACTTGTGGATTTTTTTCCCTCTTTATAAATGCACAACCCTCATTGAGGTTCCATTTTTTTTATTTGCACTGTTTGACTCCAAAGGACAGGAGTAGAATGACAGCACCCAGGGTTTGAACACTCAGTAGCTACCTGAGGAGAGAGGTGATGTCTGAGCATGTGCGCCCGGATGAGGGTACAGGTGGCGTTTTCCCTGGGATAAGCTGTAAATAATGCTACAAAAGGGGCAGTAAAACAAAAAAATGTGCGAATTTTTAATAAAGTGAATGGTGAAAAGTTATTATTTAATTTTCAAATTCCTTTTTAAAATTTTTTTGTGGCCCAAAACCCTTTAAGTCAAAGAAAGCATCAAGAGTGTTGTGGTAACCATGGAAAATTTCAGGTTTTTTTTTTTGCAGTAAGTCTAAAAAATTGGGGGGGAGTACAGGCATTATTAAATTAAACATTTTTAAAGCATTTCTTTGAATATGTTTTACAAGACCAGACTCTCTTTCTTAAGCCCTCCACTAGTTTGTAGAAAACAAACCTTTTTGGGGGGTTAACTAAAATTATTCCCTATAAGAAAAAAATTTTTTGAGCAGTTTTTTATAAAGAAAATATAATATATACTTTTTTTTTTCTAAAGGTCAAATGTACAGTAGATTTTGTTCTAACGTCAAAAAAAGCTAAAAATTTTAAAAAGGCATTACTGTATATATTACCAAGACGATATTAATAGTATAATCAAATGTATTCAGTTCCAATATACTAGTGCAGTTACTTTTCTGCTTCATCGAAGTTGGCATGTTGCTCAGTTAATTGACTGTAAGGTGTTATGGTGTTAAATAAAAATGCCTACCCAATATAAAATTATTTATTTCGCGTGCATGCTGAGAAAATTCTTCATTCCTACTGTGTCTCTTTAGTACTTGTATATTTTATTATTTTACCCTAAGATTGATTTTTGCAGTATTTTTTAAGCTACACTTGCTTCATGAAAGGCTTTAAGGTTAACAAAATCTTATAGTAAACTATCTACGAGTAGTTTACTGTACCGTACTCTGGGGGAAAAATTTCATTGTAAATTTTTCCCGTGAAAAAACGGATGTCATAATTTCTTTTACAAATACAAATTTTAGCTTTGATTTTTGATGGTAAAAAGGAACATGATCCAGAGTTTTAACTGATTGACGCTAATACCTAGGTGGTAACAGCATGAGGCTCTACAGATACATTATACATGTGTGTGAAAACCCTGTATGAAATTTTTTATCAGGTTAATTCTGCAGTATGGAAAGCCCTTTTAATAGTCCATGTATCTAGAGCCTTCCCCCAACCTTTTCCCTTTTAAAATTGCATGTGATGAAAAAGTAATTTTTTCCAGTTAACCGTACTAAAAATATGGGGTTCTGGGCAACACAGATCCATTGTGTGGCTGGGTGCATAAGCTCTGACATATGTAATTTTGTTCCATTTTATGCCTGGATTACTTTTTTTATACCCCCACTTTTAGTGGAGGCAAGAGATACACAATTAGTTTTAATAGTGGCACTAGAGGGTCCAGGGGATGCACCCCCAGATTCTGGGATTTTCAACTGAGGTTGAACTTTAGAGCAGCAGGTCGCCCCGAAATTGGGATGTCAGCTGGAACAGGAAAATTGAAGGGTTGCTTTTCGTTATTACACCAGCCTTAGCGAGTTTTTCCTCATATTAGCTAAATGACTTTTTTTTTTTACTTCTTACTTCAGATAAAAAATAAATAGAGTCTTTTATTGAAGCATGATATAGTGATGTCAACACATCATGCATCCACAACTTTCAGCATGCATTTGACTATAATTGTAGGAATGTGAAAATTAAAGAAAGGAATGTAAAGATTAAACTGAATATCAAAAAAGCAAAAGTAATTATAACAGGAAATTCACACTGACTGATTCTTTAAAAGTTAGCGATAAACATCTAGAAAAGATTGTGTGTGAAAGGGACTAATGGTTTGGAGTGTATTGTTAACTCCCGAATACTCTACAGTTGGTCTAAGTATATGGCACAGAAATAAGATAGACACAGTCTTTGCTGACAAGGCACTTTAGGCTTGGCAATTACAGTAACAATAAGTGTAAAAACTTCATGGTTCTCTTTACGAGGCACAGATATGAAGAAACAGCACCACTGGCAGTTCTCTTGCAGTACTATTGAAACACAGTCACACACCAGTAGAAGGTCTTTATCCAATGTGTTAGGGGTCCCGTACTTACAGTCACAACTACTTCAGGCCCAGCTTGAGGGGACATACTCTTCCTAGCCCAAAACAGGACAGGGAAAATTCTGTGGTCGCATGCTCGTTCTTTCATTAGATTACACGATATCAATGTTTAGCTAGTGTTTAGCGTCTTTTTCGACAAAGTTGAAATCGGCCGGTTTTTTGTTGATCAGAATTTTTCATACGCGATAAATTTAGGTTAAAAAATTTCGCATAATCTATTAATCGCGCCTTTTTCACTTCCCCCCCCCTATTTTGGCGGCCCGCAAATCGCTAGAGAAAGAGCAGGGTAGTGGGTGTTGACGTCTGACGGGTTGTGTTGGTTTTGATTTGGTGGAAAAAAACACATGACTTGTTTTACATGAAAAAGCCCTCCGTTCAGTTTAGTGTGTGTCTGTGTTATAAAAGAGGGGTGTGCTCGGTCTCTCTCAAAACAGCTCGCGAAAATGTTCTATTTGTTCACACAGACAAACTATGTTTTAGCTGTGAACATTAGAATTAGGTAATTTGAGTTTTTAATTTTTGTTTTTAGGCTGGGGAATTTTTAAAGGGCATCTAGCGCTGTAAAAACCGAGGGGGGGGGGGGGGGTGCGGGGGGAACACAGACAGACCGTGGCAGGCGGGTTTTGAAAGGGAGTGGGTATTGGCAGCAGCTGTGCTTTACCCTGCTTTTAAAGTTTTTGGCCGTTTTTTTGGGGAAAAAATTTCTTTTATGTTGTGCAACCTGTACTTTTATTGGATACAAAACTTTTTAGTAATGCAGGTGTATTTGATGGGGCCAAAAATCAACTTTTTTTATTGTACACGTTTAATTAGGTTTTTTCACTTTGGTGCGGCCCAGTTTTGTTATAGAGCCCACCTTGCGCTTAAATTTGAATACAGCAATTTTTGTAGCCCACCCCCAGGTGTTTTTTATAGGTGCAAAAAACACCGTTTGTTATCCGTATAATTTTTAAATAGCTCTATTGCACGTGGTGTGGCCCTATTTTTTTTTCAAATACCCCACACTGTACAAAAATTCTGATAGAAAAATTCTCTAGTAACTGTTCTGTTTGTCATTGCTGCAAAAAACGCAATTTCTCACCCGTGTAAATTCTGAATGTTTTATTGCGCTCGGTGAATCTCAGTTTGGCGCAGATAGGGGAAACTTGTATGATATTTGTTGAAAACTGTAAATTTTCCCTAGTCCTATGGGCAGTTGTAAATCTGGGATGAAGGAAGAAACATGTTGATTTTGACTTACGGTTCTTCCACCAGACCGCATTTCACAGGTATTCGCAAGAAACATTTCAGTTTCTAATCCTAGTTGGCTGTAGGAAATTAGAGGGATTTAAGAATAGCTGTGGACTTCCGGTTCCGGCGCACGCATGTGAGGAAGCAGCGTTCAGAGCTCCCTCACAGCGCCGCCCGATACGGGATATTCCCGCACCATACCTGCAGCTCGAACGGCACCTGCCAGTGCCTCAACACCCCACGAGTGCTCCGGTGCCGCAGCGGGGAGGATCCAAGCAGCGGGAGGCTCCCGGGCACGAACGCCCTTGCTGTAACTGCGGCGGCCTTTCCCAAAAATGGGCCCCAAACCCACCACGCGGGCCCGAAAAGCGGCCGCGGAACCTGCACGGCCGCAGCTGATGGAGAGGAGGCATCAAAGAACGGGGACATCTTACCAGGAACCCAGGTAAGAGCCACCCAGAACCCCATAAGAGAGCCCCAGGGAGAGTTGACAGCCCTACAAGCACCAGAGGCAGGGGTAGCCGAATTTCCTGCACACCAGGGGGACCTAGAGGAGAAGATTCCAGGGTTGGAGGTCTCCTGCAAGTCTATGGCGGTGGCGGTGGCAAAACTACTGGCACCAGATCTCTTGGCATCGCTTGAGTCTACCATAACCGCATCGGTGACGGCTGCAGTAACGGCCGCAGTGGATACTATTCACAAAGATATTTCACAGCACACTGCCCAGATTGGGGATTTGGAGGAACGTGTAAATGTTGTGGAAGATGATATGCTGGGGGATAGGTGCACCCTGGAAAGGCTGGCCAGAAGAACCGAGTTCCTACAAAATAAAGTTGAGGACCTAGAAAACAGATCCCGCAGGAACAATTTACGGATAATTGGCCTCAATGAAAGTATTCCTGCTAAAAATCTGCTCCGTATATGCTCTGTTGAAATTCCGAAACTCCTAGAATTACAACACCCCTTGAAGGTAGAGAGGGCGCACAGAATTGGCCCACCCAAGCCTTCATCTTCTGATGGGACACTTGACAAGCCTAGACCGGTCATTGTGAAGTATTTAGACTACTCAGAAAAGTCCCAGATTCTACAAGCCTTCAGGGCGGGCAAATCTCCTTTAATATATGAAGGGGACAAGCTTCTCATTTTTGCGGACTACTCCATGGAGGTCTCCAGAAAGAGGAAGCAATTCTCGAACATCTGTACAGCCCTTGTCAAAAGACAGATTCGCTTTAACATCCAGTTTCCCGCTTTCTTGAGAATATTCTAGACGGGATCCAATAGTTACTGTGTCACACGCCCAGGAAAAAAAGAAAACTGAGGCGATGAGTTTCTGGAAAGTTCAACCCAGAAGAAAGGGTTCCCAGCCAATCGGACCGGGAGTGGAAAAACTACGCCATTAGATTACGGCGGAGTCAACGCACGCAAGTAGAGACTAGGTCCATCAAGGACACCAAGTGACAATAGGTAGCACTTATTCGGGGCAGTTCAAAACCCAGGAAAAAAAAAAAAAAAAAAAAAAAAAAAAAAAAAAAATAAATAAAAAACGTTGATTCTATCTTTTTCAGGTTTTCAGATCTTTACTTATATCGCGGGACTCAACTTGCGCGATTATTGTGAAGGTTGCTATATTATGTGTTAGGTCTACTCAAACATATTGCGGGTTGTTACTTTGTGGGGTGATGATGTTGGTTGGTGGGATTGGGGGTAAGTGCAGATGGCTTATGGAGGGGTTTCAGTGAGGGTACTTAAATAACTTACTATGGCGGTGTACAGGGTGTTTGGGCTTTTATAGACGGTAAGTGGTGGGCGTTGGGTAAAGGTGAGAAGAGTTCTGAGGTTAGAGGTTTCACCTCGGAGTTAGAGTGCGTGAAAAAAGAGAAGTCCCTCGGGTTAAAGAAGGACACCTGTGTAGGATTTTTTGAAGGCTAAAGTTTTTTGGGGGTTGTTGTGGTGGAGGGAGGGGGACAGTTGTGCAATAGTCCATACTCAGTTTATCTTGAGTGTTCGGTTTAAGGATTTTTTGACAATGTGGATTATTATCCTGGAACATAAAGGGGCTACGTTCCCCCCATAAAGAGGTTGATATTTTTCGTCATTCTTAAAGGGGTTGTCTCACTACGAAGATTATAGTGAAAATGTGGGGACCAAAATTATGGATGAAGTCCTTGTTACTATTGGCAAAGTGCTTCGGTTTTAGAGAACGGGCTGGTTTAATGTGCTTGCAAGGTGTTTGTTTACTGGTCAGGGAAGCATTCTGTCCTGGACCTAAGGTCGTGCACATGCAAAAGCTAAGGCAGTTAAGTGGAGGGTTCTGTTATGTGGTGTATGGCAGGCATGGAGGAGAGCAGTGAGAGGACAATGCTGGGGGTTGTGTGTATTGTTATCCTCTTTTCACTCCTTCTCCTCTTTGCCTGCCGCAATACACTCATCCCATGCCACTCCTCTAACTGAATTTCCCTTTGCATAGTGCACGACCTGGGCCAGGACAGCAATTCTTCCACTGACACAGTAAACAAAACACCGTGCTAAGCACTGTAAACCATCCCGTTCTCTAAAAACATAGCAATTTGGCCAATAGTAACCAAGGACGTACATCCTTAGATTTTTGGTCCCCACATTTTCAACTTTGATTATGTAGTGAGGGAACAAACCCCTTTTGAAGAAGCTGAGTCCGGTCATTGCCATATTACAAGAAACGCATCTAGAGGAAAGGAACTTTGGTCGTATGCAAAAATTGTGGGTGGGGGAGGTGAGAGGTTCCGCATCTATAAAGGGTAAGGCGGGGTGCTTATATTTTTCAATAAGACCGCTCTCCTACAAAGTTATTTATAGGACGCAGACTCGCAGGGCAGACTTATAAAGGTGAAGGTGGAAACCTCAGCAGATTACTTAACCTCTACATGTATATGCCCACAACACCGAGATAGGGAATTCTTCCATCAACTGAGTATCCAGATAGCGATAGAGGGTGGGGTAATAAGGTCTTAGTAGGGAGGGGATTTCAACTCATGTGATGGACGAGAGGGAGGACAGGAAGCGTATGGGTGGGCAGACAGTAGGGAGGATGGGAAGCCAGAGTTTAATCAAAGATATTTGCAATTCTACGGATTTGGGGGACGTCTGGAGACTGTCGAACCCACAGGAGCGGCAGTTTATGCACTTTTCCCATGCACATCTATCATGGTCCCGTCTCGATTATTTCCTAGCCAACTCAACAGCTGTTTGAGGCAGGGGGAGGGGGGGGCTGGAGTCATAGACATAGGAGATCTGGGATCCTCGGATCATTCCCGTTGTATTTGTCATTGAGGGACGTTATACCCAAGAGGCTCTGACATTCTGTGGAGATTCCCGAGCGCTCTTGGGGGATGAACACTTCCGGGAACTTTTGAGGCGATGGTTGGGGAGGAGTTTGCAAGGGACAAACGTTATTCAAGGATAAACTCCTGGGCTATTTTGGGACCGGGGAAGCAGTCTTAGGGGAAGGTTCATGGCCTATGTGGCGGTTAGAAAAAGGGAATTGAGAGCTAAGTTGGAGAGTTACACTGTCACTTTAAGAAATTCATACACCAAGTGTTCTTGCAAAGCCGTCAGATGTCAACAAGAAGATTGGATGCAGCTAAGGAAGCGTTTGACTTCAACAAAAAAAAATAAGACCTCTTTTACGGTGACCAGCTGCGTTCTTCCCTCTTCAACAATGGGTAACAAGTCAGGGAAACTCTCTGGCGAACCTGGTGAGGAGTAGGGGGGGTGGCACAAACCAACTTATGGGGTGGTGGATGGCTCTGGGGGCATTCTCAGAGAACCCCAACAAATTAATAAGATATTAGAAACTATTACAAGAAGTTATACACACGGGCCAGTGCGATATTGTCCAAAAGGGGAATCCTTTATGGAAGTATTGGTTAAAAAGCTGTGGCAGAGGATAGGGAGAGGCTAAACGAGGAGATCAGTGAGGATGAAATTGAGTTAGTCAATCAAAAATATCCCTCCACCAATGGCACCGGGGACAGGACGGCCTGTCTGGCGGACTTTATAAGCATATTACACACAAAGGGAGGTTGCCCCACGTTATGTGAAAGTATTACAATGAAATAATTAATAGAAGGCAAAATGTTTATGATCAGGCGATACAGCCTATATCAAAGTCATGTACAAAAAAAAGCCAGAGATCCTCAGATGGCGAGTCTATCGCCCCATCTCGTTAATAAATCACGACATTAAAATCATTTTCAAGGGTATAGCCAAAACCGATTAGGCGAAACATAATGCTGAAATTAATAGATCCCCACCAGGATGGGATTTCATTAAAGGGAGATATGGGTCAATTAATATTAGGACAGTCATCACAGTCCAAGACTTTATTGATTGGACCCTAGGCGGAAATCATCGGGAGGCTTTATGAGCATAGTTAGCGGAGAAAGCCTTCGATATTTGTAAAATGGAATGTGGGCTGAACTTAGTGATGGATCAGAATGGTTGCACAGGGTATTTCATGGAATTATCTCGCTGTGATGTACACAACACTTCCAAGAAAGAATACATAGGACCAGGATTTATCTCCTCTCCCCACATTCACCTAAGAAGGGTACTAAGACAAGGGATGCCTGCTATCCCCTATTGCTATTTGATATTGCCATTGAGCCATTAGCACTACACTTTTCTAGTGCAAAGTCATTTAAAGGGATTAAGGTAGGGTCCAGGGTGCAAGATCATTTGCTTTGCAGACGACCATTTTCTTTTTATGTAAGGCCAGATGGTCAACTTACGGAGTTCTGGAGAATCTCAGGTTTCAAGTAAATGGAGATAGAGTAGCAACTGTTACACGCTGGGGCCATCTTAATCACATTCCTAGCCACACAGTTGAGGCGTAGAGGTTGGACGCTCCCTACTTGACGTATTTAGGAATCAAATTGCCCAAAGGGAGCTTCAATGTATCAACTGAATTACCAGCCGCATATTATTTAAATTTGTGGCAGAATGGAAATTGGAGGGATCTACCTATGTCCATATGGTGTAGGGTACATTGATCAAAATGGTCAGTTTCGCTACATTGCTCTATCCACTACAGAATCATACCATTATTACTTATGCAGTCACGATGTAAACAGATGCGACGAGCTTTCTCACAGTTTTCTGGGAAGGGAAAATGATGAATAGTGGCTAACAAGTAAACTTGACTATGGGAAGAGTACAAGGGGGAGCGCAAACTAAATATATATTCGGTACTATAATCAGCTCCATGTGGAGACTTGTAAGAGACTGGATCCCACAATAGGGTATGTTCTCTAATACGGATTTGGAGTCTCAGCTGTCATCTTGCTGTAACTTGCTGTCATTATTGCATCGGCCTATGAGACTGCAGCTAGGGAAGTCAAGTTGTATGCATCATTTTGAGCTGATACACATGGCCACTTGGAGGCACGTGAGGAAAATTGTTTAACCGTCCTATGTTCAATTCTCAGTATGTACCTCTTTGGGATTTACCATCTTTTGGTGGTGTAGGAGTGACGCAAAATTATTCCAACCCTGGAAAACAATAATGGAGTCATGGGTTCTGGGGGATCTGCTAACGGAATCTTCGGGCTCGGTGCTCACTTGGGAAGAAGTGAACTACAAAATTTAGTTAGGAAACTAACCAGATTTTCCAGTATTAAAACAATTATGAGCTTCTGGTAGGTATAAAGTTACCCACACAATTCCTGGGGAGTCGGTGAGTTCGTGAATTAAACCAAGCCTCGGGAGAGAAAGGGTCCACTTTGTCCAGAATAGTTCTCATGTATTCAGGCCAAGGGCAGCGAAATGTGGAGAATACCCTCTTTAAATACTGGGAGAAATCACTGGGTGATATGGAGGTATCATAAAAATATTGAAGGGTATGCAGTTTTGCGATAAGGCAATAGCTAGTGAACAATGGAGGGAGATACTTTTCAGATTGGCACATAATTGCCATTTTAGGCTCATTAACATTTCCCTCTTGGAGGAGGATCAAGCTACCTAACGGCTTGCCCGGATACTGTGGTCTGGAGAAGGCCGGACTTGTTCCACTGTATTTGGCAATGTCCTGGTATCAATACTTTTTGGCATCAAACCAAACAAATAACCCCCAAAAAAAAAAGCGCTTGTTTGCAGATGCTGGAATTGTTCATATTGCGTTCATCATCAGGGTATACTTTTTGACTATGCTACTGAGGAGCAACTCGGGGAAGCCTCAGAGAGGCATGTTAATCAAAAGCAGGGGAGTTCAACAGTTACTTTGCTGGAGGCCAAGGAGTGGCAGTCTTAGGCACTGGATTGACGATTTCTGGCCCCTCAGTGTCGGAGTTCACAGACTGTTGAGGCATAAGTATTATACTCGAAAAATTCAGGCAGTCATAAACTGGTTATGAAGCAGGGAAGTTTCTGAGGAAATGGAGATCTTTTATCTCCACACAATACAACACAGATTAAATTAATTCTCTAATAGAAGCTGTTTTAAGTACACGAGTACTATCTCTTGGACAATTACAGGGTACAATAGGGAATTTGGACACAATGTTCTTAGCGGGGCGGGGGGCAGAGTGCACATCTGGTCTGGTATAGATGGGGGTGGGGTAGGGGTTTTAGTTTGTCATTACTTCTTTATAAGCTGATTAGACAATTTTTGCGGCTACGTGAACTTGGCATATTCGTTCATGTTTCTGTGTTGCTAAATGGCTCAACTGGTATGCTAATTATCATGTCAGGCTGTGGAGTGTGTTTACATTTTGTATTTGATGGATACCCGAACATGTATGTCTTGTGTTTTCTCCGTTTAATACAAACTTGTTTAAAAAAAAAAAAAAAAGAATAGCTGTGATTGCCGTCTTTCAATAAGTGACCTGTCAAAAAACTCTTTCCATACCTTCTTAAAAATTAATATCTTTCTGAAACATGGACGAAATGCAGGCGGTACAGCGGAAAAGAGGTGGTAGGGACATGGAGGTAAAGGTATGAGAGCAAGGTGCTCCTTACTAGTGCTGGCGGGACAACACGCATGCCAGTGGATCGTCGTAGCAGGAACGTCTGGCCTGTCATCAGCTGGTCCATGGCCCTGTGAATCTCAGTAAGAACAGCATCGCCAATATGTTCTTCAGTGGTTAATGCAACCTGCATACCAGCCAGTCTTACTCTCGTCCTACAGTCACGGCCACAAAATGTCGTCATCAGCATCATCAGCATCTGTCCAACATGCAAGCGAAGGCAGCCCAACTGTCAACTCGTTACCCACCACTGGGTATAATCATTTTCTGTGACCTCTTTGATGATCCAAAATGCGGTTGGAGTCAGGAAGGCATTTCCAAAGATCAAGAGGCAAAGAGATGATTTTGTCTGCATCTGACACCTAGTTACTGATGCCATCAGAGGAGGAGAAGGAAGCTGGTCATCGGCAAAAATCCCAGGGCGGTCGGCAATCGCCTTGCAGTGCTCTTGCTTGTAGCCCGCTGCTCTGAATGCAGAGATGTCAGGACGACCATTCACCTGTGTTGATGATGATGATGACGACATTGCGGATCCATCGTTGTCTTTTCGCAGAATTTTCTTGCGAGGGGTCTCATCACTGGTTGAGGAGGAAAAGACGATGGGGTAGTGTCAATAGGTCCCGCCTCAAAAAGGGAGAGGGCACGGTCGCAGAAGTCCGCTGATATCATTGCTAAGCTCACGGTCAAGCGCAAACCCCTGCTACTCGTTATCGCCGTCAAAAAGGTCCTAGGACCTCTCAAGCCTGGGACCTTCTTGAGCAAAGCATCTGATTCCACCCAGGAATGTCATATGCCGCCTTTGCCGTAATAACGCATCAGTAGAGCGCAAGTATCTTAGGTGTTAAACCACCACCTACATGTCTAGTCACATGCCAGCGAATGCATGAGTTGAAATGGAGGGAACACGTGGCCAAAATGGCCACTCCGATGTGGACTTCCAACCACCGTCCACACCTCTGTATCCGCCTCCTCCTCCTCCGCCACTCCAGCATTCCTCAGCTGCCCATCGTCTTCAGGTCATGATCAGGGATCAGCTCCGATTTCAGCTCCACCGTCGCCGAGTAACCCAGCACCACCAAGACCCATCCTACCCTTCTGCCTCCCGCCCAGTTTGACGACGGCACGGCCGCTACAGCGGCCAGTTTAGCAGCCAGCCTTCTGTCTACCAGGTTGGAGCAGAAGAAACACTTCAACCATACCATCCTCAAAAGCCAAAAGCCTGAATGTCGGCACTTGCCAGGCTTTTGGCCGTGGAAATGTTGCTTTCCGTCTGGTGGACTACAGATGGTTCAGCCACTTCATCGCCCTTGACTGCCCCCAATACAAGATGCGAGCAGGCATTCTTTGCCAGAAAAGCGTCCCTGCCCTGGCCAAGACCACATGTCATCTAAAAATTTCAGCGCGTGTCTGCAATCTGTGTCCGGAAAAGTCCATCTCACCACCGACACACGGACTAGTAAGGCACGGCCAAGGCCGGCTATATCTCCTGTGACAGCGCACTGGGTGATGTGGGTGGATGTCTCTGGGGGTGCAGTGGGCCTCTCACGGCTCGGCGCACGCGCTTCAAAAATGGAGGGATGGTGCTGGCTCTTTCCCCAAGGTCCTTGGTGGCATCACGTGCCCAGATGAAACCAAGCTGTTTTGAAATTAATCTGGTCCCCCTGGAGACCGTCCCCACACCGGTCAGGAGCTGTGGACGGCTCTCCGCAACGAGACCGAGCGCTGGATGGGTGGACAAGAACTTTTGTGCCAGGCAAGGTGGTGTGCGGATAACGGGCTGAAATCTGCTGGGCCGGCCCTTAAGATCGGTAGGTGGAGCCCATCCATTGCCTGCACATGTCATGACCTCGTCGTCCATGAAAATTTCTATAGAGCTACCCGGGTTGGACTGCCTGCTGAAGAAGGATCGGGTATGAGTTTGCACTTCCGCCGTTCGCACCCTGTTCGGTCCCGCCTGGCTGGTGTTGCAGCGTCAGCTCGGCCTCCCAGTAACCGTCTCATTGTTTGACATGGAAACACGCTGGAATTCCCACCCTCCACATGCTCCTAGCGCATTGTGGCAGCAGCGCAAATGCCATTACGCAGTACGAAGTGACACATGGCCTGACAAGCAGGGTGCAGATCCTGGGGTGTTGAGCCAAACGTGAGTGGAGGCAGGTGAAAGAAGCTCTGCCACCATCCTTGCCAGTTTTGAAGACGCACCAAAAATGGTCAGTGCGGACGATGCCCTTGGTCAGCATGTGCATTGTGGTGATCTAGTTCTGGAACAATCGTTGGACTCTCTGAAACATAGGTCCTGCAGCGACGGAGGATGAGATGGACACAGATGCGGAATCGGAGAATTTCTCTCCGTTCGAATCCACAAGGACGACAGTTTCACAATTTTATCGGTTTTCATTAGGCAGTGGTTTGGGTCTCAGGGCTAGTGGCAAGGCGGTTGCATCGGCTCTCAGGAGTGCATCATCTGAGGCAAGTCAGGGCTGTGTTGGAAGCTGTGCCGAAGGAAGCGGAGGAGGAGGAGGTATTCAGGACACAGTCGTTACCGCCTTGGAAAGAGGTTGGCGCGAATTTGGGCGGGGAGGAGGAAGATGAGGAGATCAGTTTGCTAGTGCCCCCGACCCTGAGGCTTGGAAATAAGGCTCCATCTCTCACCATGAGTGCTTGGATGCTCCATTTCCTCAAACATGATACTCGCATTAAGGCATCAAAATGGAAACAAAATGTTTTCTGGGTGGCCACCCTCCTGGGACTCCCGGTACAAAACAAAACTCAGCAACCTTTCTTCCACCCACCCAAATAGAGAGTAAAATGCGGAAATGGAGACCTTGCTGATTGATAACTGGAGGACATCTGTTTCGTATGCTTCACATTATTCAAATGTCATGGTGGAACAACGTACAGCGACGTGGGACAGCAGTAGAGTGCCAAGTAGCCACAGCGGCGCAGCAGCAGGCAATGTGGCAAGAAGCCTAATGGTTGACCTCTGCGTAATCTATATTTAACACCTCCACCAACGCATGTATGCAGGGCACACATACAACACACAGAGACCAGCTTAAGATCATGGTGCACGGACTATCTGCATCTCAACACCCAATTGTTTTTGGATGTGTTCCGGACCCAATCGGACTTCTGGTTCCAAAATGGATGAATGCCCGAGCTCGCTCGCCACTGCCATCAGAGGTGTTGTCCTGCCCAGCAGCCTGCGTCATATCTGAGCGGACCTTCAGCAACTGCTGGAGGGTCATTACAGACAAACGACATCCGGCTTTCACAAGATAATGTGGATCGTTGACTTTCTATCAAGATGAATCAGGCATGGATCTCTGACGATGTTGTGGCCCCAATAGCCGAGGTCACCGATTAGTTGCCGTACTACTTTACATTCCTCTTCAAACAGAATGGTCCTTTTGAAAAAATGTTTTTTAAATGATCATTTCTTACTGTCAATTTTTTTCTCAGTTCCCAAAAGTTCATTTTGCTGGTTTTGTTGTGAGGAGATATAAAAGACCACCAAGGGTTTCATGACAAAAAAGTATTCATTTATTCACTTCATTTTTTAGAATTGTTAGCATTGTCAATGTTTTGGGGTCATGGTGCTGTGAGATACAGCTATAATCATGGTCCTTTGGAACAGAAATGTGGGTTCTAAGTGGAGGTTCTCCCTCACAATTTTTAACAGTGGCTGGAGAAGTCATTTAATAATTTTTTGGGGTCATGGTAACTGTGCAGATATAGCTAGAATTCATGATCCTTTGGAACAGACTTGTGTTTCTAAGTGGCATTTCTCCCTCACAATTTTGTAACAGTGTTGAGAAGTCATTTTTATAAATTTTTTGGGGTTCATGGGGCTGTGAGATACAGCTATAATCTGGTCACTTGGAACAGAAAATGTGGATTCTAGCATTCTCCTCACATTTTTAACAGTGTCTGAGATGCTCATTTTTATTAATTTTTTGGTCATGCTGACTTTGAAATGCAGCAATTCTACGGTCCTACTATAAAAAAAATGTTGTTTACTAACAGACATTTGTTCTTCACAATTGTCAAGAGTGCTCAAGGGTCCATGGTGCTGTCAGGAAACAGGAATAGGTAGGGATACTGTTATATTGACACATATTACAAAATGACTTGTTTTTGCAAGATCTTTAACAGAACTAGCATCCTGTAGTGAGACAAACCATTTAATAAATTTATAAAAGAGAAACAAAGAAGTGGTGGGATTCCATCCTATTTAAAATGTGTTGGGGGCTACTAGATTAAACTACTAAAAAACTGGATTGCACAAAATAGCTGATACAAATTTTCCTCTGGAATTGTACAAGAGAGGTACAGGAAGAACTTGAAAAGTGTAGGTTACCCAGGGGCAGATATAATCAATGTCCCGTTCAGCTAAAATTGGTGGTTCAAGGACTCCTTTTCCAGCACTTTTTAATTCATGTTGGGGTCGACAGGTTTTCCTCAATGGTCATACTGACAGGTATCAGCTCCACTTCTATATAGTTAATGTCCAGTTCAACTAAAATGGTGTTAAAAGGACTTCCTATTTCCGGCACTTTTTTTAATCTGCGGGTCATGCAGGATTTGGGGCTCATTGCTGTGTCCCAGGACAGGAATAGTATATGTCCAGTGGAAACTAAACTGCGTGGTTCAAAGGACTCCTTTTCCGGGCCTTTTTAATCTGTTGGTAGCGAGGTTTGAATGGTCAGACTGCGGTACAGGACAGATTAGTTATTGTCCAGTTCAACATAAAAATGATGGTTTAAAAGGACTCTATTTCGGCACTTTTTTAATCTGGGGGTTCATGCAGGTTTGGGACTCATGCTGTCGGCCCAGGACAGGTATAGTCAATGTCCGGTTCAACTAAAAATGGTAGGTTCAAAGACTCCTTTTTACAGCACTTTTTAAATTGGGGGTCAATGCAGGTTTGGGGTCATGCTGTGGCCCAGGAAGGGATATTCAATGTCCAGGTTCAAGTAAAACTGATGTTAAACTCATACGCTTCTGGCACTTTTTAATTTGTGGGTCATGTCAAGTTTAAGGGATCATGCTGTGTACATGACGGGATAGTGAATGGTCTGTGACTTTTTTTCTGTGGCTTTTATAACTAAGTGTGTGGCTAAGGATGTAGCAGGTTCCATTTGACTGTTATGGATGTTAAATCCAGCTTCTACAGCCCTGTTTGGGTGTAATAATGGGAAGGTGTTATTCTCCCATTGACTTTAATGGGTAATCGGCTCGCTAAATCTATTTTCGACAATCGGAATCGTCTTGATAATAGCCGATATCGACTATCGACCCGATGACGATAGTCAACCTAATCGCTCATCACTAGTCTTAGCTGTCACAAAAGTCCCCAACTTCCTAGATGGACAGACATCACAGCAGGGTCGTAACTAGAATTCATAGGGTCCTATAGCAAAATTAGACAGAGCCACACCACGTAGTGACAAACTAAAACAGCAGCATAAGTAGCAATAATTAAAGGTATAAATCATGCTGCCACATATCAGGGAATCCAAATAATAATTTTAGATAGCAGAAAAACAACCAACTAGTTGTTCCCTACCAAAAGGAGCAATGTTCTTGTATCTGTGTGAACCCCCTCAGCCTCTGGGCCCCAAAACTATGGCTATAGTTGTGTCCATGCATCACAGATGTACCAAGGGTCCTCTGTCCTCAGCTGTCCCCCAACTGCTTCTCAATGTCACTGCTAGGAATTGCACGGCTCACACTCTTCATGACCCAGTCAGTAATATCACAGCACGCTTCTCCGCAACTACAATTCTCTTCACTGTATAGACTGAGACAGCAGTTTTGACTATCCTTAATTTAATGCACTATTCTAGTGGTATTTTATCACACATGCCAAGTACAGTTTTAATCTTGACTATTATTGCACTTCGGATTCAACTTAAAATCAAATTTTACTGTCAAATTCACAAATCTGCAAAATGAAAGTTGGACAGAAAAAAAAAAACCTACATTTGAACTGGTGTTTCTAGAGACTTTTCTGAAAATACCATAGATCACAAAGGAAACAGACAAGCAGAACCTCAGAAAATTCACAAGTTAAACTTCTATTTGCAGTTCAATTGCCCTATAAGAAATCCAATCACACTTGAAAAAATAATTATGCTTCTTAAAAGTAAAAGCAGAAAGAAAGGAGGCAAGCAACCAGCACAGTGACTTACAAAACCAACACCAGTTTCTAAGGTCAGAAATAAAAAAGGTGGATTTTGCGACAGTTTTTTTTTTTTTTTTGGTATATAGGGGGATGGTTTTTGTCCATGGTTTGCAATTCAAGCATCCCCCTTTCCCACCCCCATTTTATGTTCTGCCGAAAACCAGGCAGAAGAATGAGCATGTTCTAAGTTTTTAGGAATGCCGGCGGTGTAAAAAAACGTTCAGCGAAAAATCCATGCAGTGTGAACTGCTGCACAGATTTTCTATTTACATCAATGTAAAAGGTTGACAGTCGCTTTACAGATGGTTTTTTAAAACCAAAACCGTCTGGGAAAAATTTACTGAAAACCCTCGCCTAGTAAGAGAAAAAAATAACATTTTTAAAATTATTATTTTTTTTAAAAGGGCCCTTGATTCCCGGGCACGTACATTCTGGGGGTTTTTAAAATTGTCTGAAGAGGGGAGTAGTACTCCAAAGTCACCATCAAATATATTTAGCCTCTAAAAGTATCATGATTTCTTTCCCTCTTCTACTTTTCTAGGGTAACCGGTATAATATTTTAATATTACAATTCAAAAATACCAAAGGCAAAAAAATGACTAAAAACTGTCGAGGGGGGAAGGGCCCCGCTCTGAAGGGTTAAAGTTTAAAAAGGGAAAAAAAAAGAGAAAGGTGGGGGAGGGGTTGTGCGTATTACTGTATGCAAAATGTTCTGGCCTGGGGAATCATATTGGTAGGGCCCTTTTAAGAACAGTTTTAACTTGTTTAGATAGCTTTGTCTGTAATTTTCCCCAGAACCGGGGGTTCTTATCACATGGTTCTCTTATCGTGTTTAGTGAAACGAGTTATGTTTTGTTTAAATTTTTTTGAGAAAAAACTCATACTTTTAAATACCCGTGTTTTGGGGGAAAGATGGACCAGGATTTTTGGCATGTTTCATCCGGGGAGGGATTGTTCCTTTTGATTGATGTCTGAAGAGCTGACCACTCAGAAGACGACTACTACACCAGACAAAATAAACCTGTTGGAGCTTTGTTACATTTGATGGCGCAAGCCTTTGTTTAATATTACAACTGGTGAAGAGTGATTTAGGGTTAAAGCCGATGACCTTTGGGGTATAGGGGGAAGCCTCACGCCCCAGTGTGGATCCCCCGGGATCTCTCTATCCTCGCTATTGTGCTTCTCCACACTATGTTATGGTAGATATGGTCTTCCTGGGGAAGATTTTTTCTTGTTTAATGTTAATTTTTGTATTTGTAATCCATATTATGCATGCTTTTCCTTCATAATCCATATTATACGTGCTTTGCCTTTGTAATCTATAGTACGGGAAAAAAAATGAATGCACACTTTTTTGTAATCATTGAATTTTAAAAAAAAAATTAAATTTCATTCTTTAAAAACCTATCCTACCGCTTAAAATAGTTGTCAAAACAATTACCTATAAAACTTTCACCTTATAAAAAAAATAAATAAATAAATCCTAAACTAGGGTAAAAGAGGGAAGCTCCTCAGTGTGTCAGACCCTGGGGGGTGCACTGATTTTGTTCCTGAGTATCACAAAGAAAACATATTTAATGTGAGGTCTACAACATCTTGAAAAATTTTTTATGACTTGGCATTTAAATTTAAAGTCATAAGAAAATCGCAAGAACAGAGGTTTTTTCTTCCAGGTGTGAAAAATAATTTACGAGAATGTATGTAACGTAAATGTCAGTAATATTTAACGTTTGGCATCTGCAGATAATGGAGATTTTTATTCTTCATTAATTTATATAAAAGACTGATAATTTCAAAGAAGGAGGCGGAATACATTTTCCAATGACGAGAATATATAATTAAGCCAGTTTATGCTGGTATTTTTGTGACTGTCTAAATGAAACCTTCACCTCATCTAATTTAAATTCAAGATGGCATATTCTCAGCTATGGGCCCTTATATATAAAATATATATATATATATATATATATATATATATATATATATATATATTAAATATATAATATATATATATATATATATATATATATATATAATTTATGGCTGGAATGACATATTAAAGGGTTTTTTCACTTCAGACAATCTTGGCATATTGCTAGGATATGTTATCATGTTCTGATAGGTCCAGGCCCACCTCTGGGACCCACACATATTTTCTAAACAAGCTCCGTAGCCTCTCCGTTGAGAATGTAGAGGTGGTCAGGACTCTCCCATAAATTTGAATGGGAGTTACAGTTACAGAGGCGGGACCCAGAACTATCAGACCATGAAGGCATATTCTAGTTGTATGACATCATTACCTGAAGTGAGACAACCCCTTTAAGATTTTGATGCAGTTTTTGTAGTCAAAGCCAGAAGTGGACACAAAAAGAAGAAAAAGAATATATTAAAAAAATAGGATTTCTCTCTCTTTTGTACCCACAGTGACTTATAACTGCAAAAATACCATCAAAAATAGCCACAAAAATGACATGCATGATTGCATAAATTATTTTACAAAACTATAAAGAGAATATAATCCCCTCTATGAAGGATCTGTTTCAGATATACATTTTCCTAGCACCCAATTGTTCTCAATGTGTCAAAACTAAACAAATTCTTCATTTACCATGATCTGAGAAGTAGTACAATTTAAAAGGTATAACAGATAATTAAAGCATAAACTTTAAATGAGGAAGGCATTGCGGGAAATAAAATTCATGTGGGGAAAATGTGGTTTATTCAAGTGGAATATAAATGAAATACAAAATTATTCAGTATCAGTTATTTATGTATTAAGAACAGATCCTTAGGCTATAATCACTGTACAATAGCATGCATTGAATAGATGTCCATCATTTTGTTAATAAAAATATTCACAGATTTTATAGGGACTAATTAAGCAAAAAGTAACCTAGACATTATTGTGAAATTTATAAGCTTAAATTAAATTAGAAAAGGTGCTGCAGCCACTGATTGGAAACAGAGGTCATGTGACATTGCTGACATTACCGTTCAGAGCTTAACACTTCAAACAGACATGTCACCACTGCAACACTCACAAGTCTACCTCCAGCAGCTGGAAGCAAACAGCATAATGGTACAAACCACCAGCATTGTGAATGGCAGTGACTAGTGAGGCAAGTATGCATTGTTTTTCTGCAGCAGGGTGTTACATTTTTTAATAAAAAAAATCAGGAAAGTCAATCGCAAAAATTGTAATTCAACGATTAAACATACATAATAAATTTAGAATAATGCATGCCAGTATTTTGGCACAACTGCAATACAAAATACAATCCTAGCGCAACTGCCATAGGAAAATCTGCCTCATTTTGTCAAGAACCATGGTGCAGCTGATGCCACTGCTTATCCTTGCGCTGCTCTATATTGTTGCATCTACAGTACTGTGGCAACTTATTTGGTCCATCCCGACCATAGTGCTGGTTCTTTGTAATTTAAAGTGAGCGCCAATTCTTATTTAAAGGGACACTCTCCTTTATTACTGTACTTAATCTTCATTTTAATTTCAGCCATTTCTAGAGATTTCCAGTAATCCATTCCTGGTATCTGGCCTTATTTGACCATCTATGTCTGTGTGTTGCCTGCACTGATCTATGACTGTCTCTGACCACATAAGAAATCCATATTCCTGAACAGGTGCCACACTGAGGGTGATAGCATGCAGTGAAATCCTGATCTCAGTGAAGGGGCTAATTGTGAATATCAGGAGATTTCTTAGATTGTCTACACAATGTTTGTTTTTTTAAAGGGTTTTTTTCCAGATATAAAGGGTGGAGGGGCCCCAGGCTATGCTTTCATTTTGGGAAACTAAACCCAAAACAGTATCAAATTAGTAACAGAAAACCAAGAAATTTTTTCCACAATCAAGAATTCAAGGGGCTCAAAATACCCCTAAAAGGGGTTATCCATAAAAAATTTGCCCCAATAAACAGTGGTCTTTAAAAAATTTTTTAAACGTGACACATATGCAAAACATTAAATGGGGGGTTGGCTGGGCATCTAAAAATAATGAAACGCCTACCCCTTTTTCAATTCCCCTCTAAACTGTACTCCCTTATTTTGGGTTTTAAATTGGGTTTTCCTTTTTTCCAAAAAATGCCCTTTTCTTTAAGCTTATCTTGGTGTTGCCAACTGAATTTCCCTCAAGGATAAAATTTTTAAAAAAGTGAAAAATAAATAAAAAATTTTTCCCTTCGCAAATTAAAATGCCTTTGCTTTCTAATTTTTCAATGTTAGGAGCCTCTATATAATTATTTCCAAGAATGCTGTTTTCTGTTTGGAGCAGTTTGTCAACTAAACCCTTCTGGTTATACCTTTGGTCCCTCATGAATACCAATTCCTCTAATTACACTTATTTTATACTAAAAACTATAATGAAAAATGTGTTTGCCCCTTTTCATTTTAGGAAGATTTCCCAAAATAATTTTTCCCTCAGGGAATAAAACTTTTCTCTAAAAAACATTTGTAAATAAATGATTTTAAAATAGAAAGCATCTTGTGAAATGTTCTTTATTTTGGGCTAAGTAAAATGTATTAATGAATTCGGGCTTGGCTCATTATAAAGGTGGTGTTATTAAATTATTAAGTCAGAAGAGCAATGCCAAATGGAAAAAGGTTTTTAATGTAAGCCCGCTCCACAAAGGGGGGCTAAAACCCAGCCCCCTACCCCTTTTAAAAAATTGGGAGAATTTTTGGGAGGTGTGGGAAAAAAAGCTGCCCAAGTAAAGGGTGCCCAAGAAAAAAAGTTTAAAAGTTCCCAAAAAAACAAAAAGTAAAGTTGGGGGGGGCCCAAAAAGAATAAAAATCTAAATTAAATCAATATTTGGTGTGACCACTCTTGGCCTATTCCCCATTTTCCCTTTACATCATGTTTTTTTAAAAGGGGCTTTATTAGGGAGGTTGTTCCAAACATCTTCAGGAACTAAGCCCAGATAATCAATGGGTTTAACTACTTCAATCCACTTGTCCCCTTTGTTTTAATTTCCCCAAACAAAAAATTTTATTTTGGGTTTAAAATTTTCGGTCTGTGGAGGCTTTTCCTTTTAAAAGCAAGTACTGATTTGATTTAGATTTATCTTATTTTTATTCAATTTGTATATTGTTAATTGATAAAAAAAAAATATTAACACTAATATTTCAGAAAAAAATAGTTTTCCTTGTAGCATTGTCTGCACCTTTCTAAAAATGTGCACAAAATTGTGTATGTATGTAATTTTTCAGGGGTTGAATATAATGGAAGGTGGATCCTGTGGATCTAGAGTTGGCGGGACCTACGCCGGGGAGCAGAGTTTTAGGGGCCCCCTTTCCCTTTTCCCCGGGAGCCCCCCGAAAAAGCAGGCTGGACTTTGCGCAAAGGAATACAAGGTCCTACCCCCAAGCGGGTTTTCCTACAGTGACAGCTAAACAGGGCTTTAGAGGCCCGGGCCCACCCGGGAATATTGAAAAAAGCTGGGGGAAAGGATGTTTAAAGGCGGGAAAAAAGCAAAAGGCAGAGAAGGTAGGAAGGGGCCCAAGGCGTAGACAAAGGGGCACAGACGGTAGTATAAAGGTATTCACTAGAGAGCACAAAAGGATTTTCATGGGGAAACAAACCCCAAAAAATTTGGGTGAAGACGGCAGGAAGAGGAATCCCTAAAAAAGCCCATGAAAAAAATCCCAATATTGGAAGAGAAACCTGCAGTTGCGGGCCCCTTTAAACCCCAAGACCCTGCTTCAATGTGGGTAGTGGTGGCAAGGAAAGTGCAAGTAAAAAAGGGAGAAGACAGAGCAGTTTTGGGGTTCGAGGAGGGGGGCAGGATTGGGCCCGGGGTGAGTATAAGCACGGCGGAGCGAGCACCGGGAGCATCGGCCCCGAAAGGGGAAAGCTTTAAACATGAAACCCTTTGTATATGTAAATTATTTTAAATTCCCTGTTTTTTTATAAGAAAATGTTTCAAGCGGGGGTATAGAGAGAGATGCTCTTCCACTACACCTAAAAGGCTATGACAACAAAACTGTATTGATACACATGTATCTTCCATCATTTAATAGTTGAAAGGGGCGGGTTTATATTAAAAATACTATAAGAACCACCTTATAAGTAACATACACCTTTCCCCAATTTCCTCCCCCCAAATTAAAATGATTTTTTAGAATGAAGATTAGCTTTTGATATAAAATTTCAAATTTTGGGTTTTTTATTTTTTTATTTTTTTTTTCATTTCATTTAGGAAACCCCACCCTTAAACCAAGAATCTTTTAATAGTCTAAACTTTTAAAAGGGGTAGTCCCATGGGGTTTTGGGGGGTTTATTTGGTGTGATATATTTCATTATTTAAAAAAGGTGGGTTTTCTCACTACAAAGATTTTTTTTCAGTAGTGGGAAACGGGGTAATTTGTAGATTTTTTTATAAATTCCATATTTTTTGGATTTTCCCTTGGCATGGAAAAGATGCAATATTTTCCCGGGGGAGCCCCATGGATTTTTTTGGGTTAAAAATTCAAAAATTTTTTTTTCTGATTAACAGAACAGGGGGGAAATCTCCCCAAAATTTTTGGGGGCTCACTTTGGGGGAAGCCCTAACTGGGGGAAAAAAATCTCTAGCAAAAAATAGATTTTTTTTTTACAGAAAAGCAATTTTTTTCATTTTAAAGCATTGTAGCTTTGTTTATTTCAGAGAAACATCTTTAAAAATGTCCCCGAAAATTAAAAAGAGAAACTAAAAAATGTAAGGGACTACTATCAAACCACACAGCCTAAACAAGAAAAATTTATAAAAAAATGCTTTTTCCCCCTCAGAAAAAAGCATGAAAAACTGATGGTTTCATTAGAAAAAAAATTTTGGTGCCCTCAGCCATGGGGAAAACAGGAGGTTAAAGGGAAATTTCCTTTTTGTTTGAAAAGCAGGGTACAATTTTAGCCTTTGTCCAGGGTTTTGGGGCTTACTGTGGGGGAAGGTAAACTCTAAAACCTAAAAACCTTTTTGGGATTTTTGTCAAAAATTGAAGTTTTAATCCGGGGAAAAAGGGGATAATAAATAGGCATCCCCAATTTTTTTTAAAAAATTTTATTGTTTTTTCCCATCTGTCCTTTTTTGGGAAATCTTCTCCGACAACAAATTGCTCAGTTTAAGCAAAAGTTTTTTTTAAAAGGTCCACAAAAAAAATATCCGGGTTTTTGGGCTACAAATCAAATTTAACACACATATGTCTAATTAAAAATACTTACTGAAAAAGACCCTCTCAATGGCTGAGATTTGTCGGGAAGGGCCCGCTTTTTTTGCCGTGTAAGAAAAAAATGACTTTTTGGGGCGAACCCCCCCACCTTTTCCCCCATCATCATTCTTTTTTGCTAATAAAAAGTATAGGGGACATCACCTCCTATAACAAAGAATAACAGCACACAAGCAAATAAATTTTTTAAAAAAGGTTAAAAGTAATTATAAGATCTGAAATATGAAATACAACAGGGTTAAGTAGGCAATGTTTTTAGCTGCAACAATTTTTATAGGAGTTTGGAAATAAAATTTACCCTTGAACAAAATTTTATTAATTTCATTTTTTCATTTTTTTTTAATATAGTGAATTAAAGGAAAATAGTCAACTTTTTAAGAAAAAAAGCACCATAAAAACAAAATTTTTTTCTACATTTTAAAAAAATTTTGCATAAAAAACTGTAAAATCTAAATGACCATAAGTTATTTTTCCCTTTGGCGTAACCCTTTTGGTTTGCACCCCCTTTTTCAAACCTAACATACACACAACTAAAATTTTTTTAAACCAAAAGTGTGGTTTTTTTTTTGACGTTTTAAAGCCAAAAGGTAAGAGCGGTTGGTATTGAGCAGGGTGAAAAAAGAAAAATACAGTGGGGAAATTTAAAAAAATGGAAAACAGTAGGCCAAAAATTGATTTTTTTTTTGAAAAAATGTTTACAATGAAAATTTTTTCCTTCTAACAGATATAGTATGAAACCTTTTTTATACAAAAAAAAACTTTAAATTTTTTCTTGAACGTTGAATCTGAAACAAGCAAAGCTTAATACTATAAACAATGAGTCAAACTGAGGATTAAAAGACACTGTGCAGCTTTTTTTGGGGGAAAAAAAAGTCTTAAAAGTTTCATTCGCGTGAGCTTTATGATACAGAACCCCCGTCTTTTCCCTCAAGGGTTTGTTTCTTCCCTAGTGCCTTAAAGTCCTTTTTACCCTCTTTGGGATTTGTAAAAAGTCCCGTTCCCATTTATTTGTACCCCCCTCAAATGCTTCCTTATTGCGCTTTGGTTTTTAGCATCTCCGGTTTTTGGGGTACCCTTTGCCCGCGAATGCTTTGGGGGGAAGATAAGGAGCTGTAAGGGTTAAGTTGAGGGTTTGGTCCTCTTTTCCTGCCTGTAAGTTTCCCCGTTTTTAAAATTTTCCTTTCTGTGGGCTGTTTAGGGCGCCTGTGCCGAAATTTTTTTCTCCCGCTAAGTTGGGGCCCTTCTTTGCTCTATGGGAGGGGGGAAGGGGGAGGGGGAATCAAGGTAATGATTAAATTTTCCCGGGTTCTTTTCCCCTTCTCCTCCCGTTTTCACTGGCCTTTGGGCCCTTAAAATTTGGGGGCCAAATGTAATTACACTATGGGTCAAATTTGACCAGTGGACCTTTTTTTTGGTTGCCAGATTTTACATATCATTTTGGAAATTGGACTTTTAAATTTTGTTATAAAATAATGTGCAAGGTAAAAAACCCATTGAGTAGTCAGTGCAGGGGAAAATAATAAAGCCCTTTTTATTTAGGGGGCCCTTTTTCAGGCATGGGTTTTATTTTTAAAAAAAGCACTTATTTTAAATTTGGGTGCCCCTTTAATACCAAAGGGCAAAAAAAATTTTCACCAAAATTAAAAAACTTTCGTTTCCCCAAAAATTTAAAGGGGGGAGGACCACTTTTAATACAAAACCCCAGCTTAAAATGTTGGGGGGAAAAGGGCAAAAAAAGCATAAACATTTATCAATATTGTTCTCCTATTCCACTAATAGAGATGCTAATTCCTTGATGGAAGTAGGCAATGTTTTCTACTCCTAACCTTAGTCTGGTGACTGGGCTGATCAGAGTTAATGCTGAACTTCATTGTCATGCTCCATTAATAAAGAATCATTGCAGGAAGCAGTGTGGATAGGAGCACTATCATCCTGGAAGATTACATCATTGTCTAGAAACAGGATCTGGACCATGGGATGGAAGTGGTTACTTAAAATGTCCAGATACTACTGGGCTGTTACGTTACCTACAAGAACAACTATTGGAGCCAAACAGTGCCATGATATTGTACCTCAAACTCCAAATTATGCTTAACAGTCAACATCGTAGGCTTTCATCTAATACAAAAATCAGTGGCACACTAAAAACTAAGTGAAACATCAAGGTATATAGGAATATTAGAAATGCATTACTGCTAAGGAAAATATGAAAAAACCTGGGACTCTTAGTTTACAGTTTTTGATCAAAGATTGTATTAAGCTCACCTCCCAATAGCGTCAAGGGGATCCCAGGCGGCAGAGTGCAGCAAGCCAATTAGATGTGCACAGCCTAATTAACTTTTGTAGTCTATTTGAGAAATTGCAATCTCATTGACTTGCTGCACTCTGCCGCCTCTTTTAAACCAGTGCAGGATAGTTCAATTGCAAGTTCCTGTCACTCCCTGAGATGTTGTAGTCTGAACGGACTCCTAGTGAGGTAACATGTTAGTGGTTAGGGACTCACCTGTTCTGGGATCCCCTTGACGCTATTGGGAGGTGAGCTTAATACAATCTTTGATCAAAAACTGTAAACTAAGAGTCCCAGGTTTTTCATATTTTCCTTAGCAGTAATGCATTTCTAATATTCCTATATACCTTGATGTTTCACTTAGTCTTTAGTGTGCCACTGATATTTGTATTAGATGTATGCTATTGCCTTTTCAGTGTGCACCTATGCTTACGTTTTTCAAAATATATTTTAGATGTGCACAGCCTAATTAACTTTTGTAACATTGTAGGCTTTAGCTGTTGCTCTTTATAAATACAACAACCAGAGGTGATAAAACAGTGAAACTGGACCAACTAAACCAAATAAAATGTTTCCATAACTCTAGTATCCATGTTTGTGTATTTTTGCACCACTGAACTTGCCATTAGAAATTTAAACAAAAGCATCCCTGCTATGAATATCATCTTTGTGCGGTGCACTCCTGACAATTTTCACTGATAATGGTGTGCTTAAACTAGCATTCAACTCTGCAGTAGTTTGGGATGTGGTAGTTATGTGTTTTGGGGTACAATTTGACAAGGTACACAAAGCTTTGACTTTTGGATGCAGTATCTTCTGTCTGCGATCTTTTAATGATGTTCGCATAATGTGATTAATGAAACTGTACACCTTAACAGACTATTAGCCTGGGTTACAGATGCCCCTTCCAGGTGCACACCACATACATCAGTCCCCTTTCGAACTCTGTCATGTCTGACAAATCAATCTCCTAAAAGAAGTATACTATATTTAGCATTTCTAAAATCAACATAACTGAGGAGAAAGCTATACAATACTGGTGATGACAGGTGTGTCAGAAACAGCTCAACTTGACTATGTAAAATTTAGGGTGTTTAGTTCTTTTCTCCAACCTCTATATATTTTCCACATCAAACGATGAGAGGAAAATGCGTAGGCAGCCATACAATGCAAGCTGAGGACATCTGGAAGGGGTTAATTATTTCATGCACATATTTCCTATTATTTCAGAGTTTTGTGAAAGTAAGCTAGTACAATCCAAAAACCTAGTGCTGGACAAGTTTTTTTTTTCTTTTCATGAGTATCTTCCTAATCTATTGGATAACCTTGACAAACATATCATAAGTAATCTTCAGAACCAATCAGGTTATTATGGCTCATGTCAAGTTCCCTTCATTGAGTTAAATCAATAGCTCTCATAGTGAGCATCGCACTGATGCTTCTCGTTGACTCTTTTCAGTCAGTTGTTAAACTAAGGAGACATTCTATTCTTTCAGTGCAGAGGAAGATTACATTCTGCACATTTCTCTCTCTTTAATTTCTCTCTCACCATAAGTATTTGATTAATGATGCTAATCCTAAGAATTTCATTCAGTGCTATAGAGGTGTCTTAACTTCCACAAAAACAGATAAAAAGTGACAGGTATAATCTCCAGTGTTTCTCATTTCTACTCTAGATCTGCATTTTTTTTTATCTAATAAACTCCAATTCTGATTCAATGGCAGCAGCCAGCTCTGAGATCTTGTTTTCCTCCAGACTTGCATCTCCTTATCTAAGAAAACATATTACCATAACAGATGTTATTTTGGCTTATTTTGCTTTTACTTGAAGCATATGCAACACTGGCTAATCATTTCGACCCATAAATCGTAATGAAAGATAACTAAAACATAAGTTCCTATTCCAATAATAAATCATTACAAGTACAGTAATAGAACATTAAGCCAACATTCATTTGAGAGGAGCGCTAACTGTCCACGAATATGCCATTAGCAATTTCTTATAGCCAAAGAACAGTATTTTAGATGATTAAATCTCGTGTTTGAACCAAAGTAAGAACAAAGCAAGTGGAACATCTACAGTAAAATTTCAATAGACCTAATTTACACAGATCGATACAGTAGCTCTTAGAAGGACTTGCTGATAATATAAAGACACTAAAGTTGACTCATCAGAAAAATAGCACAAACTGTACCATACAAATGTTTACAATTTAGACACAAACGTACCAGAAACACAGTGAAGTGGGAAATAGGACTTGTCGACAGAATTTCAAAGTTATTAAATTCCAGTATATTATTTAAATTAGGGGTAGCTAGGAGGGTAAAAAATCCCTTTAAACCCATAAACCTTTTCTCTAAAGGCTAGAACTTTTTTTTTTATTGAACTCCAAATTACTTTTCTGCTCTTTGATTCATGATACAAAGGTTACTTTATAATATCTTTATTTATATTTCTTCAGTCTTAAAAGTTGCAAAGTTAGACTAAAATTAAAGTATACTTCTGATTATAAAACAAACCATAGACATTTATGGCATATTAAAAAACTTAAAATGGGCATGTCTCACCTTTGAGACATGCACCTATCTTGGGAACAGGACCCCAAATGTGTGGGTTCAGAATAGAAAGCTGTCAACCCTCCTTTCTGTTCTATGGGAGTTCCAAGAACAGTTAAAAATGGCACTTGACTGTACTTGAATCTCCCATACAATAGAATAGAGAGTGGTCCGCAAGTGTGATGGATTATACATACTGAGGTGGGACCTGCAGCTATCAGACTTTAATGGCATATCATATTTACATCCCAAAGTCTATGGTGAGAATACCTCTTTAACAAGCAAGTGAAAAATAATCATAAAATGCCTTCTTCAACTTTCAGCCATTATTCCTTAATCCTGCATAGTTATCTCCTCATTCACTCAGAAACCCAAAACAGAGTAAGAAAGCTTTAACTTCACTGAGAGCTCAGATTACAACTGCCTGTAAAGTATATTAAGAAGATGGGTGGAAGAGACACAGAGATGGTGCCAGCTGTATAGTGAGTGTTCAATCACATCTCAGTGCTGCCTCACCACTACACTGCTCCTTACTGCTGTCTAATGACCTTCATGCTGTTGTATGTCTATGTCTTACTTTAATGATTTGCTTCTCCTCTCTTCTTCCCCTCTAGATAGTCTTTTATGGACAGCTCATCTTATCCTTATTTGTACTGTTGATTAATGTGAAGTTGTTTTATAGTTGGAGTTAATCAAAGAGTTAAAATGAGTTAACTTTTTGATAAATATGTAAAATCTTTTAATGGTTTGTGTTGACATGGTAGGTGTTTGCTCCTTTATTTATAAGTTAGTTTAAACTACTCCCTGTTTGGATATTAATGAGTGGTGGAGATGATCTGGGTGTGACAAAAAACAGCAGCTCTAATAAAGGCAGGGGTACTGTGGGTCATGTTTATGCAGATATATCAGCTGTGCCTGCTCAGTCACTGAAGAGATACCTTTATCTATCTGTTTATGTTCCATTCCTGGCTTCCGCTTACAAACATGAATTAATTTTTTGAAATCATTCATAAACTAAGAGAGTACTATTTTCCCTACAACTAATACATACTCGTAGACAAAATTGTTGGTACCCTTACGTTAAAGGAAGTAATTATCGATTTAAATTTACTGAAAATCCACTAATGAAAATCAAACATTGCTTTTTGGGTTTTGGTTTAACTGAAAAATTAAATATAAAAGAAAACCATCAAAACTATCCTGGTCAAAAATGATGGTTCCCTTAACTTAATATTTTGTTGTATAACCCTTTGAGGCAATTCCTGCAAACCGTTTCTGCAACTGTCAATGAGACTTCTGTACCTGTCCACAGGTATTTGGGAAACTTCTTGTACGCAAACTGCTCCAGCTGTGTCATTTGTGAAGGTGCTTTCTCCACACTGCAGGTTTCAGCTCATTCCACAGATGTTCAATAGAATCATGGAAATAGAAGCCAGTTCAGAATAGTCCAATTCTTTGCTTTTAGTCACTCTTGTATGTTTTTAGCTACATGTTTTTCGGTCATTTTCCTGCTGGGGGACGCAAGATCTGCGACTGAAACTAAGCTTTCTGACCATGGGCAGCACATTTCGCTCCAGAAAGCCTTAACAGTCTTAAGAATTGTAGACCAAAATTATTTTTGATTTACTTTTTACGACAGAATTGTGGTGCAGCATGTCGCACTGGGGCCCGAAGACACAAATGCTTTTAACTAAGCCACGCTGGAATGGCAAACAGCATGCAGAAAGTGTCTTAAGACCAAAATAAATGTGTCCGTAACATGCTGGGCCAAAAATGTACCACTTTTTTGTGCATTTTTAACATACTTATCTGGGTCAACCACAAAAGTAAATGAGGGCCAATGTTCTTTGCCTTGTATACTTCATTTTTGCATCTGTGAACATAGAGCTGATGTAATTTGCGAAAAAACTTCCATTTTGTTTCTTCTGCCCAAAGGACATTCTCCCAGAAGTTTTTTGGTTTGTCAATATGCATTTTGGCAAATGTCAGTCTTGCTTTTTAAATTATTTGCTTTCAACATTGATTTCCTCCTCATTTTGCAATAAGTCCAACTTTAGCAGAAACAGTGATGGACGGTGCGGACACTGGCATACCTTGACCTTGGAGCTCAGCTCTAACCTCAATGGAAGTTGTTTGAGGCTCTTTGGTTACCATTCGTATATACATTTTTTAATAATATGTGCAAATGTAGCAATAAACATCAAGCTGTTTAGAGATGGTCTTATAGTCTTTACCTTTAACATGTTTTACTAGAATTTTCTCCTTCTAATCTCCTGAGACAACTCTTTCTTTGGTCCATGTTCAGCATGAACATGTAACAGGGAAATGATGAAAATAGGGATTTGATCAAATCCCTAAGGGAGATAATCATATCCTGGAAAATGTTAAAATAACTCTGTGGGGTGATTTGATCATTTCCCTGCGTTTCCCTGACTGATTACACGTTTGAAGACATGTGTGATGCTAATAACAGGACACCATTGACTTTATAATGTCCCTGTTCAGGCCCTTTTCATTTTTTTCTTTTAAACATTTCAGTAAATCCACAATGCAAACACAAATGTCTGATTTTTATAAAGTAAATTTAAATGTACTAATAATGATATTTTCATGGTATTTCAGTGACAACTGTGGTGTTAAGGGTAACAAGAATTTTGCTCACATACATTATATATACATTATATATATATATATATATACACACATACATATACACACACATATATATATATATATATATATATATATATATATATATATATATACACACGCAGTTGAAACCAGAAGTTTCCATACACAAATAAAAAGACACAGAATAAACCTTAGTTTTAGGTCAATTAGGATTACCAAAATTATTTATATTTGCCAAATGCCAGAATGAGAGTTTCTTGTTGATGCAGCTCTGCCTGCTCCCTTAGCGCTGCATTACTGGGTGAATATGACCTAATGGTGAGACCGGACATACTTCAAACTAAGCTTTTGACCAGCACTTTCATGTACCAAGTACCTCCTTGCGGCAAGTGTTAAGAATTCATCATTTCCGGTGTTTCTGCAGTCCGATTATCTCGCCCTCTACCAAGTAGGTTATTTAAAATTCCAATTTAAAAATAGACTGCATATATTCATCCAATTATGTATGTCCTCCATTGGTCAGTCTTAATAGTTGTTACAATCTTCTAACATAAACCCTAATTTATTCATTTGAGCTGATTGTTTATTAATATTGGCTATTTGTTGTTTAAACTTTTGATGCGACTGTTTACATAGTGATCCCTCCTTTCTCCATAATCTTGTCCCCTGATGAAGTTAAGTTTACATCTTGGAGTAGTAGAAACATGTGGGGACAATCATGTGAGGACCTAATAGGGTTAGTTTGCTTTGGTTAAGGGTTAGGTACTGGACAGGAACGCCTTCATCTGGGCGAATATCCCATGTTACTAGGAAAGGAGATTGTAGACTACCGGGGCTGCAGGTTTGTATAGGGACAGTTGTTCCTTTGCCGTTGGTACTTTAGATTTTGGTGCGATTTTTCATTGTTTTAAATTTTATTGAATAAAAGTAATATTTTAAGATTTTTCCCTTTTTTGTACTTTGAGTGATTTATATCAGGGAATATTGGTGATACATTATTAGTTGTCACTTTGTTGTTGTATGGAAGAAATTTTGGCCTATTCCTCCTGACAGAACTGGTGTAACTAATCCATGTTTGTAGGTCACCTTGCTCGCACCTGCCTTTTCAGCTTTGCCCAGAAATTTCCAATAGGATTTAAATCAGGGCTTTGTGATGGCCTCTCCAAAACATTGACTTGGTTATTCTTAAGCCACTTTGTAACTAGTTTGGCAGTATGCTTCGGGTCATTGTCCATTTGGAAGATCCATTTCCACCCAAGCTTTAACTTCCGGGCTGATGTCTTGAGATGTTGCTTCAGTATTTGCAGTAATCTTCTTTCCTCATGATGCCATCTATTTTGTGAAGTGCACCAGTCCCTCCTGCAGCAAAAAAATCCCACATCATGATGCTGCCACCCCCGTGTTTCACAGATGTTCTTAGGCTTCCAAGTTTCTCCCTTTTTCCTCCAAACGTAACGATTGTCATTATGGACAAACAGTTCAACTTCCGTTTCGTCTGACCACAGGAAATGTTTCCAAAAATGTAGGTCTTTGTTCCTGTGTGTATTTTCAAACATTAATCTGGCTTTTATATATTTCTTTTGGAGTAATGGCTTCTTTCTGGCAGAGTGGCCTTTCAGTCCATGTTGATACAGTTCTCTTTTCCCTGTGGATAATGACACAATCTTACCAGCTTCCGCCAGCATCTTCACAAGGTCTTTTGCTTTTGTTCTTGGGTTGGTATGCATATGTCGGACCAAAGCACGTTCATCTCTGAGACGCAGAATCTGTCTCCTTCCTGAGCGGTATGATGGCTGGACATTCCCATCTTAATTTGTACTTGCATATAATTGTTTGTACAGATGAACAAGGTACCTTCAGATATCAGGAAATTGCACCCAAGGATGATCCAGACTTGTGCAAGTCCACATTTCTCTTCCTGATATCTTGGCTGATTTCTTTACACTTTCCCATGATGCTGCACACAGAATCAGTGTGTTTCTGATGTGCATTAAAATTCGCTAATTAACTCAGATGTTGCCATTAAACCAGACATGACATGATATCATGTGGGTTGTCTGAAAATGTTAAAAAAGCATAGTGTACATTGACTTTTGACTTTGCAGAAAGTAAGAAAATATGCCTTAAAATTATCTCTCTCATTCTCATTCTGGCATGTGGCAAATAGAATTAACCTTTAGATCAATTAGGATTACCAAAACAGTTTTTTGTCATCTCATGTCACATAGTGAGAAAAACATGCATGTGTGACCTTTTATATAGTGTATGTAAACTTCTTATTTCAAATATATATATATATATATATATATATATATATATATATATATATATACATATATATATATGTATACACACACACTCTGTATATGTATATACACTCACCGGCCACTTTATTAGGAACACCATGCTAGTAACGGGTTGGACCCCCTTTTGGCCTTCAAAAACTGCCTCAATTCTTCGTGGCATAGATTCAACAAGGTGTTGCAACGAAGCTCAATTGGTACCAAGGGGCCCAAAGAGTGCCAAGAAAATATTCCCCACACCATGACACCCACCACCACCAGCCTGAACCGTTGATACAAGGCAGGATGGATCCATGCTTTCATGTTGTTGACGCCAAATCTGACCCTACCATCCGAATGTCGCAGCAGAAATCGAGACTCATCAGAACCAGGCAACGTTTTTCCAATCTTCTACTGTCCAATTTCGATGAGCTTGGGCAAATTGGAGCCTCAGTTTCCTGTTCTTAGCTGAAAGGAGTGGCACCCGGTGTGGTCTTCTGCTGCTGTAGCCCATCTGCCTCAAAGTTCGCCGTACTGTGCGTTCAGAGATGCTCTTCTGCCTACCTTGGTTGTAACAGGTGGCTATTTGAGTCACTGTTGCCTTTCTATCAGCTCGAACCAGTCTGCCCATTCTCCTTTGACCTCTGGCATCAACAAGGCATTTCCGCCCACAGGACTGCCGCCCCACTGGATGTTTTTTCTTTTTCGGACCATTCTCTGTAAACCCTAGAGATGGTTGTGCGTGAAAATCCCAGGGGATCAGCAGTTTCTGAAATTCTCAGACCAGCCCTTCTGGCACCAACAACCATGCCACGTTCAAAGGCACTCAAATCACCTTTCTTCCCCATACTGATGCTCGGTTTGAACTGCAGGAGATTGTCTTGACCATGTCTACATGCCTAAAATGCACTGAGTTGCCGCCATGTGATTGGCTGATTAGAAATTAAGTGTTAACGAGCAGTTGGACAGTGTACCTAATAAAGTGGCCGGTGAGTGTATATACACACACACATTTACGCACACACACACATATATACACATATCTCATATATATATATATATATATATATATATATATATATATATATGCAGAGCGACAGCAGGCAGTCGCATGTTCCTGCCGCTAGGTGGAATACAGCAGTATACCGGCTGCAGACGTGCCACCAAAAACCTGGGTTTGGTGGGGGAAAGCAACTATTTGGCGTCAGTAACCATAGGTTGCTGACACAGGTACCTAGCATGGCTGCAATGCGGCTAGTAATGGGTTGCTTTTTCCCGGGACGGCGATAGCGTTGGGTGGGTTGCCGTCCCCACGTTCCGGGAAACGGGTTTTGGAGCATCCCTGGAGACTTATTAAAAGCCTGCCCTCTCCAGGTAATCGGGGGGTGTGGCTTGCTACCTGAGAGTGGAGCAGCAGAGGAGCTGAGGAGAGGGCTCTTACCCCCAGGCTGGACGGAAGCCTGAAGTGTACTAGGAGAGTACAGTGCTGTCAGTGCTGGACAGTAGGTCCTGACCGCAGGTTAGAGAGGGTCTCTACTGTATATGTAGTTAGTGGCTAGACGGCCTAGGGTTTAATTTTTGTATACCATATATATTTTTCCTGTGTGGATAAATAAAGCTGGTGGAATCCAGACTTGAAGAGAACCCTGTGTCAGCAATTCCGTTTACCAAAGCGGCGATCCCGGAGCCAAAGAACCCCAGGACGGTCCAAGATGGCGTCCAAACGCATGTGAAGCGTTACATATGGTGGAGGTATGCGAAGAGAAAAATTGGCGCAGTGTTGCATAATTGGCACGAACGGGTGTGTGCATGAAGTGGTGCAGAAGAATACTGCAAAGTGAAGAGAGGAGGTGCACCTTTATACAGACTGTTCCTGTGTTTGAAGACTGCCTCAGTGAAGAGAGTGACTGGTGCATAATGAGACCCCAGTGCAGGGGTTACTTGCATCAAGAGTCTTGCTACAGCAGAATTTAAAGGGCCAGAGGCCTTATTGTGAAGTTTTTGCTGTCAAGTGACTGTGAGCTCAGTGGAGCAGTGGTGTCTTTAACGAGAGAGAGAGACACACCCGCAGTTATACTGGGAAATCTTGGGATACAAACTGCCTGTGTGAATAAGGGTCTGTTTCTGCAGAGAAAGACAGGCACACCCAATACAGAGACTGTGTTACTGCTGGAAAATTCTTCCTTTTGACCATGGAGGAATTGTTGAAATGCATGCAGCAGGCAAATGCCCAGTTAGCACAAGCATTAGCCAAACAGAAGGCCGAGCGCAACCAGAGAGACCGACTGGCTGTGTAGGAGGCATTAGCCAAACAGAAGGCTGAGCGCGACCAGAGAGACCGATTGGCTGTGCGTGAGGCAATGAGAAAGATGACTCTAGTAGATGTCGTATTGGCGTTCCTGGCGGAATTTGAGCGGATTGCGATTCGGGAAAAACTGCCACCCGAAGAATGGGCATATGTTCTGGCGCACTTGCTGGTTGGCAAAGCCCAAAGGATTTATTGTGACATGCCCTTACAGGACACTAGAGATTACCCCAAGCTAAAGAGAGAGTTTCTGGCTTGTCTGGGGTTAACCAGGACTGTTTATGTTCTAGATGGTACAGAACCAAAAGTGTGCAAATCTGTTGCCGAGGGCAACCGACCAGACTACTGTAGGAGGCAAGGTCCAGTTTCCGAAAAGCAATATGTTCCTTACCTGCAGGGGTTAAATTCTCAACCATGGGAGCAACGGAGTAACATGGATGATGCCGTTAACAGAGGCAACCAACCTCGTCAGCAGAGAGCACCCGCTACAGTCCAGAAAGAGGAGCAGTGTTGGAGGTACAACCAAGCAGGCAGCTGTGCATCTGAGAGTCCTCTGACCAGGAGGCCAGAGAAGATGCAGCCCCAAGTCCGGGAGTCCCAGCGGTGTGGTGTCCCACCCTTGTTTGTCGGGGACTCGCACCAAGAGGTTTCCAGAAGGTGCATGGACATCATCCCAGGTTTGAAAACCCGACTGGAATGGGGTAAGACTGTTGCTGTTTCTGATGTCACCCATTTTGAGACTGGTAAACATGTGCAGGATTTATGTGGGGACTTTGCTGATTTAAACAGATTTCCAGATATGTTGCCAAGCCAAAAGCATCCTGAGGGCAGTGGGACTGTTAAATCTGGAGGTACAGAGTCTGATGGACTGAATATATTGCATGTGGACATGTCATTTAAAAATCGTTTTACTGCATTCATGGTTGAGAAACCTGATAGGTCTGAACAAGGTGCTATAGAATCTGCAGCCACAATAGTAGGGAGGATTAGCTCAGGTGTGCCCCTAGAGATCTTGGCTGAGGATAAAGCAGTCGGTATGAGTCCACTAGGTAATAGCAACCTGCAAATGGGTCCTAGTGCAGCTCTCTATATAACTCAGGGGATTGCCAAGTGTGAACCAGAGGCTACCCTGATAGCAAATGAGGAGACTAGCTCACTGGTGCCTCTAGAGGTCGTAGGGGAGAGCAGCGCATGTTACGCAGGTGATGTGTGTTCGGTAGTGGATAGCCACCCTGAGATGTGCGCTGTCAGTGCAGCTTCTTGTGAAGTGAATGTAACAGGTGTTTTTCCAAAAGGGGAAACGGAAAACCCTGCAAATAGTGGTTCTGATGCTAGGTCTGAAGGTGCTGATGACAAGAGCGTGAATGTGATGGTGATTGAACCTGGTAGCGTGCTTATGTGCAGGAGTAAATCTGATTGTCCTACCGCACTGTGTGAACTGGGTGGTATAAAAGAGATGCCTGATCCAGAAGCTGAGCATGCTCATATGGTGACCGTTACTGGAGATGGTGAGAAAATATCTCCATCCATTACTGAAGGTATGAACAGAACCAGTGAGTGGGGGGCCCAGGGGAATGTATCGCCTGAAGTGCACACTGGGAGTGTAGAGCGTGATAAGGAAAGGGTAAATAGTGAATGTGGTTACCCTCTTATGTGTGACATGACTGATGCCCAGTCAGTAAACATGTCCCCACATAGCAAGGCAGAAATAGTGGACTCCGGGATGGAGGAGTGTGTAAACAATGTACATGGGACTGGTGTTGACTCTGGTGGGTTATGTGAGTTTAGTAGTGGGCCAGATGCAGGAGGGATCCTAACGGATGTTGAGAGTTCATCGGTGGTGACAGGGGTAGGAGATATGGAGGATGTGTCTCCAAGTTGTGCTGCACAAAGTGGGTTGCTAGACATCACAGAGATGGGTGTAGGTTTAAACCCTCATGAAGGACAGGGGAGGATGAAGGAATCCTCAGACCCTAGTGATGGGAATGGTAATGTAATGTTGACTGATGGATGGTCCATAGAAATGGAGATGGTCAGTAAGATAGACCAGATTCCCTTTGAGAAGTTGCAGGCCGGTGTCCCAAGGCAAGAAGAGGGCCAAAACGCTGTAGTTGAGAGGACCAATATAGAGATGTCTGGATAGTATGAGGGTTTAACACACGGTGTAGATGACCTTGGGTTGGGGTAGAGACTGAACCTGATATCCATGAGGTCCAATGTGATGAGGTCTGTGAAGTTGCAGAGCCTGGGTGCTGTATGCCCGCTGTTGAGAAAGGTAAACCAGCTGAGATGGTAAACAGAGGTCAAATACTTGCTACCAACGGTGAAACCCATGTGATGGAAAGTGAAACATATGGCCTATACTTTGCCCATGTTGAGATAAGTGAAGGTTGGGAACCCTCAGCGGAGCTTCCTGGGCCAGTGACAGTAAAGGAACCAGATGAGCCTCAGAGTCCACATACGGTCAGTGCTTGCCAGAAGTCTGGTGATGGCAAAAACTATAGGCTTTACTATGGTCCTGCAGAGAGTGGAAAAAACGGTGATAAAAAGTCTGTGGATATGTCCCATAGTTATGGTGAGTGCACTGGCTGGGTTTTGTTAGCATCAGATGTAAGGGAGTTATTGCCCTCAGAGACAGGTACCTGGGATAAGGTAGTAAACATGGATGGTATGTATGATTCTGGTTCTGTGCAGTTGGAATTTGGAGACCACATGGCAGATGATAGCAGAGAAACAAATGGGAAAATCTGCATGTTGATGGGGGAAAAGAATTTCTACAGGCTGTGAAACTGGAATATAGTTCCCCTGAGAGTATGGGTACCGCCCAGGAAAACATAGGGCAGTCTGTCTTAGGTAAAGTCGTACCCCAAAGTAGGAGCTTTGACCCTGGAGGGAGTTTTGTGCAGGGTGAGAAAGACCTACGGCCTTTTTCAAAGGGGGGGGGGTGATATATGGCAGCGCGACAGCAGGCAGTCGCATGTTCCTGCCACTAGGTGGAATACAGCAGTATACCAGCTGCAGACGTGCCACCAAAAACCTGGGTTTGGTGGGGGAAGGCAACTATTTGGCGTCAGTAACCATAGGTTACTGACACAGGTAGCTAGCATGGCTGCAATGCGGCTAGTAATGGGTTGCTTTTCCGGGACGGCGATAGCGCTGGGTGGGTTGCCGTCCCCACGATCCAGGACGGGGTTTTGGAACATCCCTGGAGACTTCTTAAAAGCCTGTCTCTCCACGTAATCGGGGGGGTGTGGCTTGCTACCTGAGAGTGGAGCAGCAGAGGAGCTGAGGAGGGGGCTCTTACCCCCAGGCTGGACGGAAGCCTGAAGTGTACTAGGAGAGAACCCTGGGTCAGCGTTTACCAAAGCGGCGATCCCGGAGCTAAAGAACCCCAGGACGGTCCAAGATGGCGTCCAAACGCATGTGAAGCGTTACAATATATATAATATAAAATATATAATATATATATATATATATATATATATACATATATATATATATATTATATATATTTATTTATTTTTATTTTTTTAATTAATGAAATTCTAAGTAATGATAAGTATTTTTGCTGGACAGATAAACTTAAAAAAAAAAATTAGCAACATTGCAGGGATTTTAGCAGTTTTTAAGTCTCTCAAACAAGTTCAGAAACTAAGCAGTATATTTTTAAGTGAATTTTTTTTATTCCTGAACTCATTTTGAGGTTATCATCGCTAGTTTATTTTGTACTTATTCAAAACTACTCCGCAAACACGGCTCAAGTAAATGAGTGATTGAAATGCTTACAAATCTTCTGCTGATACTTCTACGTTGACATGACATAAATGCAATTTTGCCAATTAGAAATAATATTTTCTTCCCACCAGAAAGAACAGATTTTGACATTTAATACACAAAACCAAAGTCCTTAGTGGGCACCCTGCTGATTGTTGAGAGTCATGGACATTTAACTCTAGTAAGAAGTGGTCTGAGAATTGAATACAAAATAAACATTCCATATTCACGATTCTACCTGCTGGCATTTATGCAAGTATTGTAAATACAGCTCTACTTGAAACCTGAATATTCCTCACTAAAAGCTTTCATTTAGATAGACATCACTGTAGTTAGCTAATAAAAGTTTCAAACTGAGAAAATTCAGTAGGAAACATTGTTACATTGCTACAAATAGCTATTCAAATCCAAGGTGAAATAACTACTTATGTTACCTGTCAAAATATCAGAGTGTATTATTTCAAATACTATATACATATGTACCTATACACATGTTTTCAAGCCTTTGATTGATTGGTAGAATGCCCTTGTAGACAGTGTGCATGCATGTGTATATGAATGGATGGATGGATAGATAGATAGACAGACTTTGCGTGTATCTAAAGATATGTGTTTGTCTATATACAGTATATAGAGGGGTGTTTAGCTTAGGTGAGAGCTGGGCCAGGACAAGGTGTTTTGGTGCCCTGGGCAAAAAGGGCAAATGGCATGGCACCCTCCCAGGAAAAATTAAAATCCCTGGTCCTTACCAGATGCAAAGCACCCTCAGCTACATCCACCCCAGCTAGGTAAAATGGGGAAAAATATATATAATTGTGCAGATTATTTTTTTTTTGGTTTGTTATTTTTTTTTTTACAGGAGCTGTATAAATGACAGGTCAGAAGCGGGTCAGTACGATTCAATTTTTTTTTTTTTTTCATTTTTATTTTTTTTTCAGCATTTGTTGAGACCAACAACTATTTTTTTTGTCTATGGACCTATATGAGGGCTTGTATTTTGAAGAAAGAAGTCTGGTTTTCATTGGTACCATTTTCTACTACTAATATCAGATATTTTATTAATAGCAATAAATAGCCTTTATTCTTAAATCTATGTAATACTATTAAAGCCACTTACGGTGATTAAGGAAAAAAATGCAACAATGGAGTTTCATGATATACCAGTGTAGGTCAACCTCTTTATCGCACATACAGTATTTATGCCCCTTTAAAATTATTTTTCTGTGTTGTGACATAGCTGAGAACATTTTCTCTGTCATTAAACCAGTACAGAGAAAAGTATTATAAAAGCACTGAGAAGTCATTGCACAAGTATAATAAATACAGTGATGTCACTGTACTAATAAGAAGTGGAGAAAGAGGCAGAGAGAAACAGGGTTAGCAGTCACAGTGATGTTGGTGCACGTAGCAATAATGATCACAGTGTATTTTTACAAAGAAAATCTAAATGATGCCAGCAGTGATGAGCCAATCTTTTACTGTTAAGTGAAATGTCCCAAACAAAAATTTTTCTAGCTCTCCTCTCAACACTAACCCTCTTCCTAACCCTTAGGGTTAAGTTTATTGATGGGTTTTTTAGGGTTAACTTGCCAGTCTGTCGGGGTTTTTGGAACTGTGTCACTGATTAGGTTAATTGAAAATGACATTGGACCAGAAGCCAGACAGCACCAGAAGCGGAAACCATAAACTAGATGGTTAACACTGGTATAGTGTTTGGTATAGTATAGTACAGTATGGTATAGTGTTTGGTATAGAATGGTGATAATCCAGACTAGAAAAAAAAAACACTGCTTTTTTTTAGACATCCACCTTTAGCCTCTGGCACAAGAAAAAAGCCCCTTTTGGTAAGGTATATTAGCACCAAGTAATGTCTTGTGGCAAACAATTGATAAAACTGATCTGAAATTCACTTTATAAATTACCTAAATCTATTCAAAGGAATTTGATATGAGAGTAAAAATTTAATTTAACTGATTTAAAGTTCTAATACACAGAAAATCATTTTGCCAGATATCTGGGGTTTTTTGTAGCATTTCTAGTATACTTAAGAGTAAAAAGTGTACTGTCTCTAGACAGCTGGCCCAGCTTTCCCATGTGGGGACTCACCTGTCCTCATTCTGCTCCTCGGCTGGCAGATGGGCTTATCAGCTGCATCCTCCTCCAGCTTCCTCCAGACACGCTGCCTCTTCTGGCCACTAGGGCATGTGTGTTGTTGACTTCTATTTAAAGGGCTAGTGCACAACATATAATTCTTACCCAGCCACTAACCTGGGGCCAAAGGCTTTTTGTGGATCTTCTTCCCTCTTAACCATGCCCAGTTGTTGGTGTCTATTCCCTATGTGGCTACCAGTTCTCTTGTATTGGTCTCTATTTGCCAACCTGCTACGCTCTTGATCCTGCCTAGTCTGCCGCCTGTCCTGATCATCTGGCTTTTTCCGACCTAGGCTGATCACTGCAGTCCTTTTAGAAAAAGATCCAGCATCCACAATAGACGATGTCGGTGCAGCTTATTTAAAAAATATAGGCTTTTATTTCTTCATTTTAAAAAGGAAATTACATCCATTCCATAAAGTGCATATAGGATGCATGGATAGGAACACACACCTTCATAGACAGGGATCACACATTGATGTGGTCTTGTGCCAAACAGACCGACGCGTTTCGGTAATTACATACCTTACTCTTGGTCTAGGCTGATCACTGCCTTCCCTGACATTCCTGCTTGTGCCTGGACCACATTCCAGCCTGACCAATGTATACCATGCTTCCGGCTCTTCGTTTGTCACCGCAATGACCTATGTCGGGGGTAGAAACCTGGGGGAATCCTGCAGCAAAATCTGCCCGGCCTTGCGGCAGGCTCCAGTGAAGGCGTAGGTTACGTCAACCCATATGCGGTGACCTGCAGATCCATCTCCTGTTCTTTGAGCCTTGTGACAGTACAATTTGGTCATTGATCCCACCAACCAACTACTATCAGATGCAGAGAACCTCGTGGCCGAGATTATATGCCAGGGCACCCGTCAATAGCAGCTGTTTCAGATGTTGCAGAACTTAGTGGCTCGACTCCTGGAAGCTCCCTCTGCCTCGGATCCTACACTAATCTCCGTTCCGGTATCTGTTCCAGTTCGAGAGATGCCCAGCAGCTCCGCCCTGCACTTGCCACTGCCTCCTCATTACAGTGGGGATCCTGCCAAGGTTTTCTGAATCAATGCACAAATTATTTTGAGGTCCTGGCTCATGAGTTCGACAACTTGACCGACTTTGCAGCCTTCCACACCAGGTCACACTTAATCATCAGCTTCATCAGTTCTCCGGCTTCGACGGGATGATTCCACAGTGGAACAGTATGCCATACAATTCTGGACTCTGTCCTCTGAGCTTTCTTGGAATAATGAGACTCTGGTCGCAACTTTCTGGGAGATTAGTGGGGCATGACCTGCATGCCAGTCTAGACGACCTCATCACTTTGGCCAGCATCGGCGTTAGCTTCACAGAATGTCAACAGGAGATTTGCCAACAGCAGGAAGCTTTCTGACCCTGCAGAGTTCCCCATCTGGCACTATCTTTCAGTGACCTTTCCAACCTGGCTCGTCAATCTCACAGGAAGAACCCATGCAAATATACAGAGCCCTTCTGTCCGTGGAGGAAAAGGCTCACAGATGAAATCTCGGCCTGTCTCTCTACTGTGGCGAAAAGGAACACCTGCTGAGGGATTGTCCAATCAATCCAGGAAACTTAAGTGCCTAAGCTTTGTAGAAGAGGTGAACCTGTACGAGGACCCTCCCTCTCCACATTTGAAAATGTCGATCAGCTTAACCTTTCCCTCTGGCTCCAGCCTTTGACTTACCGCCTTTGTGGACTTGGACTCAGCTGGCAACTTCATCCATCCTGCACTAGTCACCAAATATCATCTGCCTGTGGTTTCCTTGGTCAAGCCACTCTCCATCTCCTTCGTGAATGGATTAGTTCTCTTGTGTACCGTCCGGTACTGCACGCAGCCTGCGTCAGAGTTTTGCATCGGGAACAAATGTACTTCCTCATGCTACCATGCTCCTTCAGCCCTCTACTTCTGGGACTCTGCTAGTTAGGAAGTCTCGGTCCTAGCCTTGACTGGAGAACTGGTAAGGTCATACACTGGAGCACATGGTGCCATTTTTCCTGCATCTCGGTTTCTCGTCCTCCTCATCTTGCTGGCATCTCCACACTATCGCATGCTGGTTCTGCTCCTCCTGGACTCCCTATGCACTACTGAACCTTATTGGCTTCCTCCTTATTGGTTCTATGATTATCCAATAGAACTTCAGTCCGGTACGATCCCTCCTCGCGGTAGGGTGTACCCTTTGTCCTGGCTGGAAACTGAAGCCATGTCTATGTACATCAAGGAGAATCTAGAGTGGGACTTTATCCGCAAGTCATCCTCACCCTCAGGGGCAGGATTCTTCTTTGTTAAGAAGAAGGATTGGTCCTTGCGACCATGCATTGACTATCAGGATCTTAACAAGATCACCATTAAAAAGTGCTACCCACTGCCGTTAATTTCGAAACTCTCTGATAGGATCCTAGGAGGGCATGGTCTTCTCCAAACCTTCGGGGCACCTACAGTCTCATCTGTATCTGACAGGGGGATGAATGGAAGACCGCCTCTAACACTCGGTATGGCTATTTTGTCCTTCAGGAGTGCTTAAAGCGTTCGTAAATGACATCTTATGGGATCTGTTGTACGGCTGCATCCTGGTTTACTTAGATAACATCTTGATTTATTCCCCGGATCTCAAATCCCATCACAACCAAGTTTGCCGGGTACGCTCCTGATCCTGTCCATTCTGCCACCTGTCCCGACTGCCTGCCTGTTCCCGACCTAGCCGGATCGCTGCCTGCTTGCTGGTGCCCAAACCACATTCCAGTCTGTGTACCATGCTTCCGGCTCTTGAGCTGTCAGGCTAGGAGGTAGCGACCTGGGGGTACCCTACAGAAAAGACTGCCCAGCCTTGTGAAGGGCTCCGGTGAAGACCAAGGGGCCCCTTAGACTCCGCTTCCAGGTATAGGTTACAACAACCCATGAGATGACCTGCGCATTGTTACATCTACCTATAGACTACAATTTAATTTAAGGATCCAGCTAAGATTAGGAGGCGGGTAAGAAAAGAAAATTTCTCATTCTCACTGTAAATGGCTACTTTACACTTGAGAGACTGCTTAGTGAATATTATGATGTATCTTGAACATTTATAAGTGCATTGTATGTGTGTTGCATTTAATTTTATATACAGGTGCTGCAAGGAACCCAGAAGCATGAATTGCGCCCCCAGATAGTGGATATTTGAAACAGAATTGCAAGTCTTCTGGATTGCCAACCACATTAGAGGTACATGTAATAGCATAAGCCCATGGAGAGGCCCGATACTTGCAGAAGGAAAGAGGTGGTGGTGATCATGCACTACACCCCCAACATGAATGGAAGGAGGGTTGGAAGGTATTAAAAGGCTGGGCTTTCGGCAGCAATTAGAGATTCTGGAGAAAGCCTTGTGCGGTAAAGTTTGGATTGTTATTGGCCTGTTTATTGAAAAGTAGACTTGGGCTTGCTGGTCTTCCTCTACAGGAGACAGGAAGAGTGGAGGCTGTTAAGGTGCTGGAAGACTTGAAGGAAGACATGGTGCAGGCCTGTAAAGGTCATGTGGAGTGTTGCCAGTGCAGTAAAAGTGCAAGTTTCTGGAGGAGAAGAGAATGTGCTGCTTTCACAATGAGGCTAGACATCATGGAGATGATGGTAATCTAAAATGATCCCTGTGAGTTGGATAGCTGGATTGAGATATGCTGGATTGTGTTATGAATGGCATGAATCTTATTACCATTTCACCTTCTCCTATGTATTATATCAGATGGGAGGCAGTTGCTATGCTACCCCTTCAAGTAACATTCAGAGCAGAACAGCTGCCTAAACTGCTCAGCTTTGGCTCAATAAAGTATAGTTTCTAATTGCATAATTTCAAGCCTTCTGATATACTTGCCTGGTGCTGGCAGCTTGCTATTGACTATACCATCTGTATAGTGTTGGTTTTCTGTGTTCAGTCTTGGTTAGTCTATAGGTCCTATAGTCCTTTTTTAAGTTAGGTTCAGTTGTAGTTTAGGATAATCTTTAGGAATATTTATAGGGACAGACAAAGGTCAGTAGTGTTTGGTGTTATGGTCAATATTAGGGAAAGAATCAGGAACAGAAAAGGTCAGTTCGTGCTCTTTATCCAGATTGTATCCATTTACAGTGAAGGAAATAATTACTTGATCTCTTGCTGATTTTGTAAGTTTGTCCACTGACAAAGACGTGAACAGTCTATAATTTTATGGGTAAGTTAATTTTAACATTGAGAGGTAGAATTTCGACAATAAAATCCAGAAAATCCCATTGTATAAATTATATAAATTTATTTACATTTTGCGGAGAAAATAATTTTTTATCCCCCCCAAACCCTTTTAAAGTTCTGGCTCCTACAGACTAGTTAAAACGCTCCAAAAACAACTTGTTATCTGCATTGAAGCCCAGCTGTTTTAAAAACCCCACCTTTAAAAAAGACTCCTTTCCACAACTCAGTAAAACCCCTACCTCTACAACTTTACAAGCCCAAACAGCTTTCAAAAGCTTTAAAGGGGAAACAAGATCATGTCTCAACAAAGCGGAAGGGGCCAATTAAAAGATGGGCAAATTTAAATTTAACGAATTTAGAATTCGTTTAGAATTTCGGGAAAAAACTTGGGTTCTAAAACAAAGTCGAATTTTGGGGGGAAATTTTGGGGTTTGGAACGAAGTGTGCTTTTGTTGATAAAATCCCTTTGAGCAGGGGGGGCGTTAAAATGGGGCAAAGAAATCTGGGAGGAAAAAGGGGGCATAGCCCGCATGCCCTTTGCCCCAAATAAACCCAAATTTTTTCCAAAAAGGCCCCGGCGGGTTTTCTTTTACGTCATCTCATTTATAAAAGTCCAGGCGCGCCCGGGGGGGGGAGCTCATTCCCTTTTCTCACTGTACTGATTAGGGAAGGAGCTTCCGGGGGCCTTTTTGCTAACTGCTACTAAAAACTCATTTTTAAACAGGGGAATTTTTGGGGGGGAATCTCAGTCTTTATCAGAGCCCTGCTTCTTTTAACCCGTTCTTTTCTGATTTTGTTGGGTATTGGATGGGAAGCCAGTGTTGTCCAGTGCAGCTGCAAAAACTTTTAAAAAATGCTATCTGCTCCCCAGCCCCTTGAAAAACCCAAGGGGTGTTTCAAAGCCTGTTCCTGTTGTTTTTTAATTTAAAGAAAAAAGCTTTTTTACAATACAAATACCACTTCTTTTTGGCAGCCAATTCTTTTGCGCAATTTACATCCGGGGCTTAAAAAAGCGTTGTTCGCTGCTGTGGTGACTAAAAAAAAAAACGTTTTTTTACACCGCCAAAAAATACATTTTTCCTGTAGCATAATTCAAAAGCAAATTTTTTTTAAACAATTTTTACTCTTAAATGGGTACGTAGAAAAACACCCCCAGTAACACCATACAAAGCCGTAGTTTTTGGTTGCCCCAATTCTTTTGCGCAATTTACATTCAGGGGTTTTAAGCATTGTTCTGCGTTACTAAATAAAAGAAACTTTTTTTTTAAAACCGCCACAAAAAAATTTCTGTAGCAAAATTTCATATCCGAAGGTTTTTTAACCCCTGTTTGTGTTTTTTATTTTCCCCATAAAATACATTTTTTTAAAAGGCACAAAACAAGCCCAATTTTTCCGCCCATTTGGGGAGCGAAATTTATAACCCAAAGGGTTACCAAGCTTCTTATTTGGGTTCTTTTGGAGTAAAATACAGGGTTGTTTTTTAAATCATATACAGAAAACTTCATAAAACCCGTGTTTGTACATTTAGAACAAACAGAAATGTCAGCGAGAGGTGGAAAGGCTCTTAAACCTGCGATTGCAGAGGAAACAAACTTCCGAGCGGGCCCGGGCCCCGCAGCAAAAGAAAGGGGACGTCGCAGCCAAGGGGTCACTCTTTGGGCCCCCAACTCCCGGGCGGGTCATCAAGCGGCCGTGTGTTGTTCAGCAACCCAATTTTTTCTTGTTGGGTTTTGACTGGGTTTCACCCAAACTTCCCCCAATGACATCTGAAAACCCCCCCCCCAAAGATTTCGGTGGAACTCAACACAACCCTTATTTGGCTTTCCCCGGGGACCGGGCAGGGGCCCTCCCCTTTCCCTCAACCCCTCTGTCCCACCCTTTTCCCTCACCAGAGATCTACTTTTTGGTCTGGGCTCGCCCCACTATATAGCAAAAAGAAAAATTTGGGGAGGGCAGTCAGCAGCTACTTGGCACGTGAAATGGGGCCAAAAACCCCTGCTTTTTTGAAGAAGTATAGATTTGGGAAAGGGAAAGGGAGGTCATGTTTTGGGGGGTCACCTCTGCAAAAACCAAAACCGGGTGATGAAAACCCAGCATTTGACATAAAACACAAATAGATGATGATGTAGCCGACGCACTTGGGAGCCGGGTGAGGCAAAGGCTTCATCATCAAAAAGGAAAAGAGGGCGCATTTGGGCGAAACGGGCAGGGGCGCACCCCAGCAAGTGGGTTGTGGCCCCGTAAAGACACAGGATACCCGCAGTTTGATTTCGGGGCCAAGCGGCCAGGGGGTAAAAAACCCGCTTTGCGGGTCCAAAAAGTGGGCAGCACGGGGCCACAGCGAGGAAGCGGGGGCAGAAATTCACTCGGGTGTGGAAAATTTGGAGGAAAAAATCCGATTCTCACGGTGGGGCCCATTTCTTTTGTTTAAGAAAACCCGGAGGGGGCCGAATAGGGTATATGTAGAATCTGTGGGCAGAAATTTGAAAGCTAGCCGGGGACTAACTTGGGCACCACGGCCCTGCATCAACCATTGCCCGTAAACCCATCCCGGGGGCCGGGGAGAAACGTGGCTCAGATGTGGGGGTCCATCCTGCCGCCGCAGCAACAGCATCAGCGCCCAGTGGCACGAAATGCCATTTCCCCCCATCAAGGCTCCACCACCTCTGCAAAAGGGGAGCTGTTTCTCTTTAAACATCATCTCCCGGGTCCAGATGCCCTGCCCTCACAACTCATGGCCCGGAAATCTTTCACGGGGGCGATTGAAAAAGGGGGACAACATTTATGCGCCCCAACCACCCAAAGGGGTCAGAATTTTGCCCGTGCCCCTGTCCAAGTTTTTTGGGGTGCTGCAGTCCCCCCCTTACCAAAGGGGACTTTTAAACCGTTCAGTAAACTAAGGGCCCTTTTTGCCTAGCCGAATGGAGAGTTCCAAGCCAAAATTTTTTTCCCCAAAAAGGCATTTACCACACTTCATAAATTTGAAAGAACAAAGGGGGGGCCCAGTCCTTGAGTTTAATTGGTTTTTTTCCAAGGGGGCTTTGGCAGCGGGGACGGCTGGAGCTGTAACTACGGTCGGGCCAGTAAAATGCCCTTTTACGGCCCACGGGGGAAGGGTTTGTTTTCCGGGGCCCGGGCCCACACCAACAACTTGGCCCGGAACGCCGCTTTCTCCCCACCCCTGTCAAACTGCGGCTCCTGCGCCAATGCCCGCCTCCCCCCTCCTCCACCACTACCACCACCCTCGGGCCTCCACAAGTACTGCCCCATCATACCAATGTTAGGCACAGTGGTGCCCAGGGCATTTCTAAAAAACCGGGCTTGCCTCGGCGAACAAAATTTCACCCGGGGGGAGGAACTGCTCTCCCGCCCATGCAGCAAAAAATCGATGTTTGGTTTTCCCTCCGCGCCAACGCAAATGGGAACCATGGTGACGGACAATGGGGGGAAACAGGGGTGCCCCGGGGGATGCACCGAGGAGGGATTTTCCCCTGCGCCCCTGCATGGCGCATGTTTTTCAATAGGGTTTTGGAAAAGGTTTCCTAAAGGGCCCAAAAGATTCTAAAAATTTGCCAGGAAACGTGTTTTCCCCACTTCATCCATTCCACAAAGCCCGGGAAAACCCCCTCGATTGCAGCGGGGAACGGCCCCCCCCAAAACACTCTGATATTCGATTTTCCACCCGTTGGAAAAAACCCGCCCGCACATGTTTGGGGGCCGACTTTATAAACAGAGAAAGGCCCTTAACGATTTTTTTATGATCCAAGGGGGAAAAGGAGAACCCCCCCCTTTGTAAAATTTGGGTGTCCCCCAGTGGGAGCTCATGCGTGACACCTGCCTTTTTTTGAGGCCCTTTTGAGGAGCCAAAGTTTAAATTTTTCACCCCCAGGACTACAGGATAAAACCGCATTTCCCCTGCTTTATGTCCGGAACAAAATGCCCAAAAAAACTGTCCGGGGGAGGGGGCTGGAGAAAGTGGGGACTACATCTCCCGGCCACATGAGCCCCTGGGGACTGAAATGGGGGGAGGAGGAGAGGGCATTTTGGGGCAAAGCATTGGGCCCCGGGGGAAATGAGTGATTTTATACCCAGGTTTTACAAGAAGGAGGAGCAGGGGCAGCTGGAGAAGGTAGATTGGGGTTGAAGAAACGAGGGAGATACCCCAAGCACCGTGGCAGTAAAACCCGTGGGGATGGGGCAGGGGGCCCCCAGAGTCACTTTTGCAGAAAGGCCTTTAGCATGTGATTTGCCTGCAATGACGCCCCAATAGTCCAGCATCCGGGAAAAGGGATAACTTCTGGCTCTCCACCCAAATGGACCCTCGCTTAACCCCTTCCAAAATGGGGGCCTTTTTCCCCCGCCAAATTTAGAGGGAGGGCAAACTTCCCAAAAACTAAAAGGGGAAAAATCCGTATTTAAATTTCCGCTGCCTAAAGTGCGGGGGAAAACGTCCCTCCTCTGAAAAAGGTCTGAAACCGGGGGGTTCCCCCCAAAACGCCCCACTACTACTGCCCTGGCTGCTGGGGGAAGGGGGGAGGTTTGGAGCAGTACCAGCTCCATCACACAACCTAATTCTTTGGGGTCACTGATGACAGCTTCCCCTTTACCCGCCTAGTCAGGAAAGGGGGGTCCTCCGCCGCAGCAGGGCCTGGACAGAAAACCCGAAAACCCAAAAGGTGGTGGCCCCACTTGGACAGCACCCCTGGGCCCCCCCAGTGAAGATCCACTGGACTACCCGGCGGCCAAACGGATGTGTGGCCCCCCCCAAATTGCTTTAGTTTTTCATTTGGGGAAGCGTCCTGCCCGGGCCCGTAGTGTTGGGATCAGAGCGGGTGTTTTATTTCAGGGGGGGCCCTCGTTTTCCCCAAGGAGAACCCCCTTTTTGGGGAAAAGTGGAACGACTGACCTTTTTCAAGATAATCAGGCGTGGATCAGCCAGGATTTTCCCAAAACACCAATGCCTTTGGCCCTCAGACTTTCATCAGCCATGACGGGCCCCCACCCAAAATGTGAGAAATGAATTTTGGGTTTTAAACTAAAACCCCCTCACCACTATTCTGACCGCCCCCCCCCTGATGCCCCACATCCTGAGATTTCTCCATCTGCCACCCAAACCCTCTTTTTCCAGGGGGCTGGTAAATTTCCCCCCCACCCCCCACCTGTCCCTTTTGCCACCTTTTTGAAACCCATGCTGCTGCTCTGTTGCTGGTGCCGTTTACATCCACACTGGGGTCATGTGCCCCCCCCTTCCCCTGACCTCATGCGTTTTCTTTCCCGGGCCGGGTGGGCACCTCCACCCCTTGTCATTGTGCCACTCCCCGTGGCCTACCCAGTTTTTTTTCCACCCTCCCGAAAGTCCCTTGTCCACTCCCCTGACCTTCCCCCCCTGCCCTTTCCACTGTCCCCCCCCTCCCCACCCTCTCCCATTGTGCCACTTCATACCTCATGCTGCCTGTTTTTGCTGGGGCCATGACATCCACACTGTGTCATTGTGGGACTCTCTGCCCTCATCTGTTTCTCCCGCCCTGTCACCTCTACTCTGTCATTGTGGGCCCCTCTGTTTGGGCCCCACCCTCTTTTTTTTCCACCCTCCAAATGTCATTTTGCCACTGTGACTTCATGCTGCTGCCCCCCGTTTACCCTCCACTCTCTGTCATTGTCCACTCTGTGGCCTACTCCGGTTTTTTTTTCCAACCCCCAGAATGTCATTGTGCCACTCTCTGACCTCATGGTTTCTGCTGCCCTGACCTCCACCCCAGTTTCATTTTTGCCACTCTGTTTGGGGGTAAATCCTGTTTTTTTCCCCCCACCGAAAGTGGTTGTGCCACTGCCGACCCCCAAAAGCTGCTTTTTTTTTTTTCTGGGGGCTGCGGGCCGGGGCCTCCACACTGTGTCATTGGGGCCCCTCCCCTGAAACCCCATGCTTTTTTGCTGCCGGAAACCCCCACAAAACCCGCATTGGGGCCACTCCCCCTGACCCCCATGGGTGCTGCTGCCGGGGACCTCCACTCTCTGTCATTGTTTCCACTCGTGGCCCCCTCCATTTTTGCCACCTCCAGAAAGTCAATTTTACCCCGTCCTTTAAACCCCATGTTGTTGCCAACCCCTCACCCCCCACTCTCTTCATTGTGCCACTCGTGGGCCCACTCCTGTTTTTTGGGGCCCCCTTTCAGAATGGCATTGTGCCCTTGTTTTGACCTCCCTGCTTGCTGCTGTGGGGGCTGCCGTTAAACCCAGACACTTTTCATTGGCCACTCTGTTTGGGCCCATTCCCCGTTTTTTTCCACCCTCCAAATATATTGTGCCACGGGCTGAACCCCATGCTGCTGTGGCTGCCCCCCCGTCACCCCCTCCCACACTTTTGTAATAATGTTGCCCCCCTGACCTCACTTGTTTTTTTCCCCGGGTTTTTCTGGGAGACTTTTTCAGGGGAACATTCCCACTTCCTTTTTTTTTGGTCAGTTTTGCCCGCTTATGTGCCCCGGGAAATTTTTAGTGAAGCGATTCTAAAAGCGGCGGCAGTCATGTGCGTGTCATACTAAAACACAACATTGTATGAAGACCAAGCCAAGCTCCCTCTGCATATTTAAGCATGGCACAACGTTCTACAGCACCCTGCAGGCTCTGTGCAGCCTGGAAATAGCTGTTTTTTTACGTGATTCGTCCTAAAGTAATTCAGACCGAAGTTATTTTTGTCGGGAAATTCGGCGAAGTGAGCGAACCGAATTTTTGAGAAAATCGCCCATCTTTAGCTACAATACCATAAGTAAGACGCTGGGTGAGAATAGTTGGTGCAATAGTGAGAAAATGGACAAAATTCCATTTGACTGTCCATCGACATTAATCTGGGGCACCATGCAAATAACTCACCTTGTGGGGTATCCTTGATCATGAGGAAGGTGAGAGAACAGTCTAAAACTACACAGAGGGTTGGGGGGGGGCTTTCTAATGATCTCAACGTGGCTGGGACCACAGTCACCAAGAAAAACATTGGTAACACATTACGCAGCAATGGTTTAAAATCCTGCAGCACCCGCAAGGTCATCCTGCTTAAGAAGGCACATATTCTGGCCCGTCTGAAGTTTGACAATGAACACCTGGATAATTCTGTGAGTGATTGAGAGAAGGTGCTGTGGTCAGATGAGACAAAAATTTAGCTCTTTGGCATTAAAGGGGTTTTGCCACCATGTAATGTTGACGTGGGATCCTCCAAAATGGGTATTTAATCACTTTTCTAAATATATGTCATTAAAAAAAGTGAAGACTCTGAGAGCTACAGCATTTCTCAATCCCCTTAGTTACCTCAAAGCTTCCACTAGACACGACCCAGGAGCTGACAGGCCGCGCTTGCATGAAACACTTCTTAACTGATGACAGGCAAAATGAATGAGCTTTTAAGCCACCGGGTAGAAAGTGCAGTCTGAGGCTGTGTCTTGCTGTATTGAGAATCCACTGTTGTACTGTTTATTATTTCACTTAAGTTTTGAGATGCTCCCTTCTTCCTCACTCCTTACTCACCCCCTCCCTCTCAGCCCTGCAGCCTTCATGACTCAGCGTGATTTGTTGACATTCTGCCTGTGCTAAGGAGAGAGGTAAGAAACGTGCGTCCTGGCAAATCCCCTTTAACTTAACTCACCATGTTTGGAGGAAGAAAAATGCTGCCTATGACTCAAAGAAAACCATCCCTGATATCAAGCACGGAGGTGGAATATTATGGATTGAGGGTGTTTCCCTGCTTAAGGCACAGGGCTACTTCACCACATCAATAGGAGAATGGTGGAGCCATGTACCATAAAATCCTGAGTGACAACCTCCTTCCCTCCGCCAGGACATTAAAAATGGGTCGTGGCTGGGTCTTCCAGCAAGACAATGACCCAAAACATATAGCCAAGACCACAAAGAAGTGGCTCAAAAAGAAGCACATTAGGGTCATGGCGTGGCCTAGCCAGTCTACGGACCCTAATCCCATAGAAAACTTATAGAGGGAGGAAGCTCTGAGTTGCCAAGTGACAGCCTCAAAATATTAATGATTTAGAGATGATCTGCAAAGAGGAGTGGACCAAAATTCCTCCTGATATGTGCGCAAACCTGATTATTAACTACAAAAAACATCTGACTGCTGTGCTTGCCAACAAGGGTTTTGCCACCAAAGTATTAAGTCTTGTTTGTCAGAGGGATCTAATACATATTTCTCACTGCAAAATGCAAATAAGTTTAGATAATTTATATAATATGATTTTCTGGATTTTATTTTTTGATATTCTATCTCTCAATGTTATAATTATAAACTGTTCATGTCTTTGTCAGTGGGAAAACTTACACAATAAGAAAGGGATCAAATAATTATTTCCTTCACTGTATGATGTCACCCTAATCGGTGTCTCTATCGTCTCCTGCTTTGAGTTGCTGCAATCTCTGTCATCTAATGTCATCACATAAGTCCCTGGATATGATAAAAGTAGGAGCTACTGTTAGGACCTAGAAATGGCAACTGCTGAAGGTGAAGTCAAGTTCTGTCATATTAGAACTGTCTAGGAGCTCTCCTAAACTGTTGTGTACCTTTAACAGGATCTAGAGTTAAGTAATAGCCTACTGGGCACTAAATTAGCATGAACATTATGACTAGGCCAATGCTTCTAACTTTATAGCCTGACAATAGGCAGTAGCTGCCACACACAACACAGAAAATTGCCAAACAGTAGCGGTCCTTAAATGAAGAAGATGTAAGAATATAATCTTAAACCTAAGCTAAGGGGTTGAAAAACTGTGTGTTCCTGTTAATGGATTGTCCTATAATGTTTGAGAAATTTTACAACCTCATGTTCAAGTCACCACTAAACACCTGAACACACTTTGAAAATTGCAACAACCAAGTTTGCTGTACCACTGTCGAACGTTTAGTAAACTTTCTTTATCAAATTACATTTCTATTAAAGGAAATTAGAGTAAAGAGATCCAAATTCTACATTACACTTAAAAAAATATTTCCAAGATGTAAACATATAATATATTAAAAAACAGAATTTAGAGCAGTTTCCAAAGCTTTGGTAAAGTTGTCTACAGATATATTGATCATTTTAAATCATATAAAAATTAGCCAGGAGCATTAGGAGGCTCACAGAGCTCCAAGTATAGCCTGCACAATGTATTTTTTTCTGTCATTTCATTTTTTTTTCTTTAAACAATACCATGTCTCCAAGCGTCATGTTAAATGATGTATTTCTGGCTAGTGAAAAAAAAGTAATCCAATAGCCCCAATTAGAACATAGAGTATATTATTGGTTTATGGTATGTAGCCATGTAGAATACACACATCAAAACCATTTTTGTAAAGCAATACAATAGGATTCCCTGAAGCATTAAAAAGTAGTTTGACAAAGGTAATCATCTCTTAATGTATTGTGTGTACAATGTGTTACATCACATTGGTCAAATAACATACTGGGGGCTGGAGGGATATCAGACTATACGTCTTAAACCTGATCCTTTTTGCATCAGTTCAGAGTGTCTAAGAACAAAGTCCTGATTTCATATTAATTATCTGCTCCCTTACGGGTCAAATTTTAAATATTGACCATATTTGTTCCAGAAGTCTGTAAGTTCTGGACTTTCAAACAGACTTTGTGCAGAGTAAACTTCAAATCTTTGCTGTCTCCAGAAATCAGAAAGCCAAAAAGATTTTAAAAAGGGTCTTGCAGGTAAACTGAGCTATGCATATTACCCTCCAATCTAAATTCTCCATAATACTTCCCAATCTCCACAGCTACGTCTTTAACTATTAGATATACTAGCAGTTCACTCACAATTTCAGCAGAAAGGTACATCCAACAGTCTAAAAATTATTGTATATAGGACACTATCAATTATTTGTTAAAGAACTTGACATTTTATACTGCAAAATTTAGACTAAGTTACATACAAAGGCAATTGTGGGAGAGAGGGCAGTGATGTCCAATTAAAGATTTCATTATGTGATTTGAACTTGGGATGCATTTTTTCATTAAGGTTACAGAAGCTCCAAAGTTCTTTCCACTATAATGATATAGAGGAGACCTAGTGTCCACCACCCTGAAGGAATCAGTTCAATATTCCCAAGCATCTAAATGTTGATATCAACAGATAAATTCAGTTCAAGTCAAGGAACATAAAACTAATAATTTACTGTTCATAAAAAAACAGCCTTTATTTTCGGTAAGAAAACATTTTATAAAAATCTGCTGGTTGGATTTGCTAAAAATGAATTTTGGAATAACCATTTAACAATAATGTAAATGTGTAATAAACATGAAACAATCAAATATTTAACCTCAATTCAGCAGGCTCATATTCCAATTTTCTGCATCACTTCCTCTTCACATCTTACTCAAACAGTATTTTATCATGAAATTAATTTCCATTAAACAAATGTCGTTTAAATCTAAAGAGTATTTTAGTAATTATCTCACAAAAATGATGTTAGCTGCATAACATTTTCTGTATGTAATTAGAATATAAAGGCTTGTTCCAGGTGCCTGAAAAAAAGCCATTAAATATAGTAAATTCCATATGGAAACATTAATGAAGCACATGTAATGTAGAACCTTACTAGAGCTTGTCATGAATTCTTAACTAGTAACATAACCAGCATATGTTTGCCCTAGAACATAATTTTTCAGATACTATATGGAAGTGAATACTGTAGATAACCAGTAACTGAAATTATATTAAAATTACTAATCTTAAATTGCAGCCTACATTACACTCAAGAGCTCCATTTATAGTTCTGTAGTCCTCAGGGGGTCAAAACCATGTTCACACAACATGATTTCTGTTAGAATTTAGGAAGAGATTTCACAACAGAACTGCAAACATTCTGCTGCCATGGATGAGAAATAAAACCAAGTGAATATTAAAATCCTCATCCGGTTTATTATTGCTACTGATTCCATGCTGAAATCTGGAGACACACTTCATTTGAGCTGCTTTGTGTGTTCGCCCACATGTAACAACTTTCAACTGATGTTTCCTGCCACAGATTATCTTCAAAATCCATGGTGGACTTACATAATACAAAAAGAGTGACGATGTGAATATACCCTAAGCCTTCCAGTATTTGCTGGTGCGATGTACACTGTTGCTAAATTTTAATGTAGATTAATTCTGTCTAAAAATTAGAATATTTTGTTTGGTGAAGAAGCAACATAAAAGAAAATACTTCTTAATATGTTATTTTTGGGAATTTCTGCTTCCAGCCTACTTGTCTCAAAATAAGATCATATTACTAACTGGGAAGCCCTGACAAGACATCATCCTATATGGGCAGAATGACCCATCAAGAGGTAGTGAATTTCGAGACTGACCCCCTCTCCAATGTGGTAGATGAAAGACAACAAAAGGAGAGAGAGAAGAACCCAAATTTGTGAAGGCAACTCCCAGAAAAAACCTCTTGTCCCCAGTGTTCCAAGATCTGGAAGTATAAGACTTCTTAGCTATCTTATGACACTTAAAGGGAACCTGTTACATAGATTATGCCCCCCTTGCTGAGGACCGCACAAGCTAGTGTCAGACCTGCTGTTTACAGCGCTGTGTCCCTTGTTCTGTAAGATGCTGTAGTTTTAGAGCATTTGCCCCTCAAATCTTATTCATGAGCAGGTGTTATCCCCGCCCACCCAAGGCTAACCCCGCCAACTGATTCACATGTTTCTACCTATTCAAAGTAATAGGTTTATCAGTTAAGGTGGGTGGGGTATCAAAACAGACTTTTTTCTGGCTGAAAACTACAGATTTGAGCACTAAATATTGTAAAACTGCAGCATCTTACAGAATAAGAGACACAGCGATGGAAACAGCAGGTCTGACACTGGCTTGTGCTGTCCTCAGCAAGGGGGACATAATCTATGTGACCGGTTCCCTTTAAAGCAGTGTTTCTCAACTCCAGTCCTCAGGACCCACCAACAGGTCATGTTTTCAGGATCTCCCACAGAATGCACTGACAATAATGATATCACCTGTGCAGCATAATTATATCACCTGTGCAATGCTAAGGAAATCCAGAAAACATGACCTGTTGGTGGGTCTTGAGGACTGGAGTTGAGAAACACTGCTTTAAAGGGAACCTGTCAAGTGGTTTATGCTGCCCTATATAATAAAGAGTGGGAAGCGAAACTCTGTGGTATAAAGACTTATATGATTTGGAGCAGGATTTCTGGTTAAAAAGCAGAGAAAATACTGACAGAACACCATAAAAGACCATGGAAGTCCTGCTGATCCCATTTACATACAGTCATGACCACTTTCCTTGTATTAGTGTGTGTACAGAGAAAACTGTCAATAACTGTATGTTGGTGTGTAAAGCAGAAATTTCAGTTTCATTCCTTTTCACTCAAATCAGCTCAAAATAATGGAAAACTACATATCAGAGAGCGAACTCTAGCACATCCTGATCTCAGATAGGGCAGCATACAGCACCTGACAGGATCCCTTTTAGTAATTTTGACAGGCGTCGTTCTGAGTTCGAAAGACTAATGATGATGTTCATATGAAACAAATTGGGGTGAGGGCTCAGAGGAACTATTCGTGGTATAGTACCAGAGCACCCACCACATAACTTGGGAGTCAAAAGCTTCTGATAGGCCTTTTACATACAGTTTCTGACCCCCCCCCCCCCCCCAATATAATCCCAAATCTTTTTAATTATTTAGTGAGGCAGTCTTAAATACATGTGCAACACATAAATTATTCTTTAGTGTTGATCTCTTAGTGCGGTGACTGGGGCAGAATTTTTTTTTTTGAATTGGTTGCTGTGTAAGGGATAAGTTTCAACCTAAAAAACTCATCATGGCATGTTCTTTCTGGATGTAAAAGGGCTCTCATGACAAAGATTAGCGCTCAACATGCAGGGACAGGTAATTGACTTTTTCTTAATACATTGGTCTTTTGATTTTAACATGGATATAAGAAATTTCATACATGCTGCCCTAAATCTCCTGCACTTACATCTTTGCAATGTCTTAGCTAGTTATAGAGAAGTTAAATTTGCTAATCACTACTATAGAACCACCCACAGTCTGGCAAGACCAGAGTGAAAGAAAAGCTGCCTGTGACTCAGTTAAACTCCATGGTAAGAAAAATTCCTTTAAGCTACATATTATTTGTGGCTCCCAAAAGAAAGCAATCCAGCTACACCAGCAGTATGATAAAGGTTCACTTTAATGGGTTTTGTGTGGGCCTTTGGCAGCTTTTGAGGCATGTCAGAGTCTAATTGCTGGAAACCCTATTATCTTGAGAATTAGGAGACATCAGCCCTTGTTCTTAGTAAATGGGTGTCCTGGCATGTAATATATGGAAACCAAAAAAGGCTGTCCTTAAGGGTGCTTTCACACGGAGCGGTTTTTGTGTGGTTTTGATGTGTTTTTGAAGCATTTTTGATGCGTTTGATGCATTTTGTGCGGGAAGGCACAGCAATTAATGCTGTACATTACTGCACTAAAAACGCGTCAAAAAACGCATCAAAAACGCAACGTGTGAAAGCACCCTAAGGGCTTGTTCATACGGTGTTTCCACTCCATGTTAACTACGCTTTTTAGATCTGTCTCGGGGACCGACAGGACAGACCCAGAGACGGATCTAAACAATTAGCAGTGAGATTATCACTGCGGGCTATGAGGAATACGCAGCGGCGTTCACATGAGAGATCGCCACTGTGTGTTTCACCCCTGCCTGTCGGCTCCATCTTTGAAATAATTGACATGCAATTCTTTCAAAGACGGAGTCGGGGAACGCGGCGATCTCTCATTTGAATGCTGCTGCGTCTTCCTAAAGCTTGCACTAATTATAAAACTGTTAGGGTCCATTCATACTGTATGGTTTCTTGGTCGGATTTTCAGACGGTTTGAGGATTTGGAAACCGACAAGAAACCATCCCCATAGATTTTATGAGAAAATTCATTCAGTAGTCTACACTGAACGAATTTTCAGCTGCCGGCTTTCCAAAAAAACTTGGAACATGCACAATCTTCCGTCCGGTTTTCGGGAATTAGGTGTGCTATTCAATGGTTATGGGGGACGGGCGAATCCACAAACCATGGACAGAACCGTCTCCATAAACCATACAAAAAAATAATAAAATACCAGTCGGATTTTCAAACAGAATCCGACTGTCATTTTACATATGTCGTGTGGACGTACCCTTATAGGAAATGTGTCAGTGTATGTAGAACATACTGAAAAAAAAATAAGGCAAATAGTTGACAGACAATCTAATAGGAGGCACATGATGTGTGAGAAAGAAGGGGGGAATTGAGAAGTAACAGATTGTGTGTACTATAGCACTATACTCTTAATCAAATCTTAAGCTTAGTAATTTTACACCTTTTAAAAATGTGTTTTTATACATTTGCAGATCCACTGGGCTAGAAATGTTCCCAATTTAAAAAAAAAATAAACAGACTAATATTCTAATATGAAAACTGTCAGGTTCCAATAAAAGGATGGTTTTATATTCTACTCTCGGATTTCAATTTAATACCCACGTGTGAATTTAGTTCCCATGATGTATTTCACTGCATTTATGGATGCGGATTAACACCATTAAATGAAACTGAATTATATCCGGTCTACCTGATGTGGAAACTTAAGAGACAGAGCACTCATTTCAATTTTATTTCATGGTGCAGATTAATAGTAAGACATAATGAATTACAGATCCCCTGCAGAATGCATGTGGATTTCAGCATAGAAAGCAGAGAAAATCTGCATAAAACTCTGCTGTGTGAACAGGCTTTAGCCGTTTTAAGAAATAATGATCCACATGGTTAACAACTGACACCCCTCTGTCTAAATGTAAATCTCTTATATGCAATTGATGATAATTTGTAATGTGACAATCAATCCTCTTCAAAAAGGAATGTATCATTTCTTTTTGCTAATAAAACTTTTTTTTCTATTCTATTTTCTTTTCTATTTTTATTCTATGATTGCAAATGTTTATTTTATTTTCTATACATTACTATAGGGGCAGCTATTTTGACCTAGTTATTTTTCATTAACCGTTCTTGTAGTTGACTGAAGCACTTGACTATAGGAAAGTGATTTCTGGAGTGGATTCCTTCACTTCTTTGTGTGTTGTGTGCATGATGTATAGCATGTACATAGAAGCCTGTGCATGATGGGGGAAATAGGTGAACGGTCTAATGGAACCTATGATATCTGCTTCCAGACTTCTACTGTAATTCTGCCAATGATGTTAATAAGATTATTGCGGAACCATCACCTTTAAAGAACAGGGAATGTCAGCTTATTGTGAGGTTTAGTAGCCAAAGTGGAAACTTCTAAATTTCTGGGTTTGTTAATGCAGATAAAAAAAATATAAAAACACTACAAAAATAAATTGGTTAACTTAAAATTGTATTCTGTTACTAACTTATTTTTGAGATTAGATTCCTGTTAATGCAGATGGTGTTGTCTATTCTATAGCGTGTGGAATATTTTCTACCATTCTATGCATAATTCTTCAAAAAAATATGCCGTAAATAACATTGACCCTATTATCTGTGGCGGAATCTTTTCTCCCTGCCTAATTTACATTCTAGATGAGTAGCAGTGGTGCCTGCATTATTAAATTAGGAAATTTCACACACTCACACATCAATCACTCTTTAGAGAAAAAAAATTACATAAATAAATTACCTTGTGAAGAGTGATGTTAGGCATACTTATAAAGCCCCCTACCAAGACCTACGGTAATCAACTAATGAAAGGAAAATTGTAGCGGGAATATTAAATGGCATATATATTATTATATATTATCTATATATATATATATATATAAATATACTATATATATATATATATATATATATATATATATATATATATATATATATATATATATGTGTGTGTCTCCAGTTAATATAGTTATATATATCTATATATGTATATATACATACAAACATGTACGCACAGCATGTTGCACTACAAGTGACTTTATGAATGGCACTCTATATAAGTCCTATCTATGTGCAATTTTAATGCTGGCAATCAACCCCCACATGGATAGGTGTGTGAGTTGTTTGTTTATCAGTAATTTTGCACTTGATCAAACTCACCTGTATGGTACTGTGGCTTTTCTGCATGATGGAGTAACCTGGTCCTTATCCAATATGCAGTTATGTACTACGCACCCCCCTCCTCCCCATGGTTGGCAGGTGTGTGATCACTTCTCTCAATTAGCACTGGGGATTTTACTGCCTCTCACTAATCTTTAGTGAGTATGGCGTTTTTTTTTAAGGGTATGTTCTAACATCATTTTTCTGAGCGGCTTTTGGAGCGTTTTAGCTGCCAAAAGAGCACCAAAAAGCCTCCAAATTGCCCCCAGTTCATTCTCATAGATTACCATGTAAAATAGGGTTGCTGTTCAGACGCGACAAGTTTCTTACGCATGTTTTAGACGCTTCTTTGGAAGCTGTTTTGGGCGCTGAAAATCCCCATAGGAATCAGTGGAGAGCTTCAAAACTGTGTTCATTTTTCGCACATTTTTTTACCTGGCTATTAATTGTATGGGTTAAAACAGTGTTGAAAACCTCGCCCAAAACCTCGTTCAACAACGCGTCTAAAACCTCTTCTAAAGAAGCGTGTTTCAAGCGAAGTTTTGATACCCTTTTGGGGGCTGAAAATAAGCCATGTGAACATACCCTAAGTAAGTAATGTCCAATTTTTCAGTAATGTTTTAAGTGGACAATCCTTTTAACCTCTGTTGCATCTGCATCTCCCTCTGTGTGTGCGCACGTGTATACACATAATATAAATATATATAAATATATATATATACACACACACACACACACATTATTTGCATTTTATTTATTTACAGAGGCTTGACAGACCAACAATGGTCTGACTCCTGGTTACTAATAGTCATGGGCCCTAACCTGTGACAGTTAGAATATAGAAGCCAGATTTACCCTGTATTTTAGTCTAGTGATATGGGCCTCATCTGGCCATGGCTGTCTGCAGAGTTCACCCCTGCTTGGGTAAAAACATTTTATTTTAGGAAGCTGAGAGACTTTAGAAGTGGATCTGTTATCAAAATATGCTCGGCACATTATCCTACTGAGTCCGCTGGATCTATTCTAACAAATAGCATAACTTTTTTTGGTCATTCCAGATTTGGGGCTAGAACAGAAGTAAAAGGTGGGACTTCTATCTAAGGACGCTGACCAAATTTTCAAATAATAGCAAAAAAAGGAAGTATTCCAAATTGATGTGGTCATGAAAGGTTTGGATATATTAGCTATCTATAATGTGTAATGTTTCAGTTCTCCTATGCAGGTGAATAAAGTATCCATGTCTATTTTCACTATATCACTTTATTTTGAAGCAGATAAGCAGGCAGACAGATAGATGACTACAGAGGACTACATGACTGTATATTATTCTAAACTAGTGATTAAGACTGTTTGCATGGTCTTCAATAGAAAAGCTATTGACAGTAATATTTTGCAACACGCGAGCCGTAGAGATCTCAGGCAAGTAAATAAAAAAAAATTTAACTTAGGAGGAAAAAAAAATGCAATTACATTGCGTGTCTGTCACTTTCAATTATTCTACTATTCCCATGTGGTCTTGGGTCAGTAAACAATAGAGATTTAGCAAACAAAATTTGCGTTAGGTGGAAACTGAAAGTGAAATATTAGATGACAATACTAATGAAAGTATTTTAAACCCACACTGATATTTTGCCTAATGGGACTTTATGATTAGATCTCTTCACTATAGAGTACACTTCTCAGAGTAGTTGTCCTATTTCATTTTCAGTTGTTTTTTTCTCTCATGCTGAACTGTCACATTTCAGATTATAATACTGTTGTTGTCTTTCCTCATATCAGATAAACATGCAGGAATAATGAAGAAAAAGACAATTACATTAGTATTGGACTATGAAGTAAACAGCTTCTAGATACAGCGGGTGATGGCATAAATGTATTATCATAATGAAGGTGAAAAAATGGATTTTTGTACTTACCGTAAAATCCCTTTCTCGTCCAATTCATTGGGGGACACAGCACCATGGGTATAGGCCGTTGCCTTCGGAGGAGGACACTAGGCGGACCAAACGCGTCGGGCCCGCCCCGGTTGACTATATCCCTCCTGCTGACACCAGGCTGATCAGTTGGTACCAAAGCCGTGGCTGAGAGAAAGAGACACACCGACCCCTGAAAACAAGACTAAGAGGGTGGGACCTGTGTCCGCCAATGAATTGGACGAGAAAGGGATTTTACGGTAAGTACAAAAATCCATTTTTCTCGCCAATCATTCATTGGGGGACACAGCACCATGGGATGTCCAAAAGCAGTGTCAGAGGGTGGACGACTAGAAAACTTCATCAGCAGGGACAAGTATCAGCCCACTGCTACCTGAAGTACCTTACGGCCGAGAGCTGCAGCAGCCGAGGCCAAGGCATGAGTTGGGTAGAACTTAGAGTATGGGCCAAAGCCCGGGTGACAGCTTTGCAAATCTGCAAAAGCCGAGGCTTGAAGCCGAACCAAGCAGGCGGCCCCAACCGCTCGTGGGGAGCGAGCCATGACCTGCGTAACTATGGACCAGATCCGGCTGGCAATGGCGGCCTAGAAGCCTCCAGGCCCCTGCAAGGACCCTCAGGAATGACCAAGAGGGCCATGCGCACCTAAAGGCTCCAAAACAGAGAGGTAGAACCGAACGGCCCTGACCATGCCTACCCAACGTAACAATCATCCTCAAAGATGAGAGGATGAGGAGCAGAACTATGTCTTCATCGATATGAAAACATCCTAGGGAAACATGACGGAACAAGACACAGAGTATCCTTGTCCTTCCGCAGACCCCAGAACAGCGGCCTGCAGATAGAGCTGCCCGTACAGACATCTGATGGATAGAAGTGATGGCCACCAAGAAGGCCATCATCCATAAAAGTAAACACAGGGAGACTTCCCGTGGAAGCCTGAAAGGTGCAGACTGATTTCACAAACAAGCATTGTATCCCACGGTTCGGGCCTACGAACCAGAGGGACCAAACGCATGACCCCCTGCAATAATAAAGAAAAAACCTTAACTTGTGAGCGGAAGCCAGCTTGCGCTGCACAGACTCGGTGAACCGAATTCTGCCCTTTCAAGTGAGAGAGGGCGAGCCCGAGCTCCCGTCCTGACCGTAGAAAAACGGCACCCTTGGAGGAGAGCCTACCAAAGGGTGAAAGTTTCTGGACAACAGACCCAGGTTATCTAGGGTTGCAGTCTCAACAGCCCTGGTGTGAAACTGCAAGCGGGAAACAGTGTGTTGGAGCAGAGGGGTGTGCGACAGAAGGCCTGGGCGTAAAGGAAAACGGTCAAGGACCGTTTGCCAATCGGGCCCGAGGTCCGTGTATCCCTACCTGCGGCCCTAATCCGAAGGTGAAGGGCATGGCTGGTATCCTCTCGGACTCGAGGCACTTGAGCTCTCGATGAAGAAGTGCCCAGGGTTAAAGACTGCACAGACCAACCTGCCCCACGGCAGGACTGGCAAGACCCCTGCCAGCGCCAGGGGATTCCTGGCCCTGGCCCATAACTCGGGCACTAGGGGTTGGAGCGAGATGCCACCATGTCGCCGTCTCGCGTACCTCACCTCCGAAGGAAGGCGAAGCACTTCTGACAGATGTTTGGGCCCAAATTGGTTTCCCCCCCTGGGAGGGGTGTTGCCGACCAGGGCGGTACCGCTGTACTGCCAGCGAAGAACCCTTGCATTTATCTGAGAGAACTTCTCGGCCTCATGAACCACCCTAAAGATTCAGACATGCCACAATCGTGGTATTGTTGGACCGAACCCGAACTGGGTGCCCCGGATGAGAGGGGAACCCAATGAGAGAGCGCCTAAGGAAATAGTTTGGGGTTTCAGCAGATTGACCTGACGACTGGCTTCCCAAAGTGACTAGAGACCCCGCGTTGTCCGGGATCCAGGAACAGGGCCCCACCCTGGAACGCTGGCGTCTGTGGAGATGACCAGCCATTGTGGGGACAGAAATGACCTTCCTTGAAGTAACACCGAGAAGGCTGGCCGCCAGCCCAGGTCGAGACAAGCCTGGGAATGCAGGCACACTGCCGAGACCAAGGACATTGGGGACCTGCGTCAGTGAGGTAGGATTGCCCGCTGCAGGGAGCAGGAAAGGAGCTGCGCAAAGGACACCCCCTTTGGGAGGGGTCCTCAAGCTGCCAAAACCCTCGCATGCAACTCTAAAGAACATGCCGGGTGCGATACTGTAGCTTCCAGACGGGAGAGAACCCTCTGGAACCTGAGTGAGAATAAATTCATCCCTCGAAATTCCATCCTAATGATGGAATCAGGCCGGGATTGCTGCCAATTAACCATCCAGCTGACGCGCGCTGCAAACTTCAGGGGACCCTGATGCTGACCCGGGCAGGCGCTTTTTGAGGGGGGACCAATCCCCTGATGTGAAGGATCGTCATCAGGGGTGGCAGGAGCTATTTGAGGACCCTTGGTGCAGCTGCGAGGCCAAACAGCAGAGCTCTGAACAGAGCAATGTCGGGCGCCCTACTGTGAACACGCGGGGAACCGCTGATAGACCTGGGACATCGGGGCGAAAAAAAAAACCTGATGCCCAAAGTAGCTGAAAAAAAACCTCTCTGTGCTCCCGAGTAGGCTACCGCTGACCAGAGCGACTCCAGTGGAAAACCGGGGCCCATACGCATGGTTGCGCTCTTTAAGGACCGACATAGGCCTAGTGAGCTGCCCTTCATGGGAACCCTAAAGGGATTTGGAATAAGACCTTTTCAGACTCGGAGGCCGGATAATCCCTCCTTGCCGAGGGAGGGAGTGCGGATTGCCAGAGGTAAACCACGCCAGAGCCAGAGCTGCGGGCGCGGAGACAAACTGCAACCAAGCTGGGGAACTCAAACAAAGTGAATTTCCCGAAGTGGCGACCCCGCGAATCCAGGTATCGCTAGCCTGAACCTACCAGATCCCTGGAACTGGGGGAAATGCCCCCACTCCAAAAACCGATTCTCGGGAGGGTGCCCGGCTCAGACCAAGGCTAGTCAGGCAAAAAGGCGCCTGCGCGTTCTGCGAGACGTACGTAAATGCCGCTGCACCCGGGAGGTCCCGAGGGGGAGCATACTACAACCCTCTGTGGCCCCAAAAAAACGCTTACCAAAGCGAGCGGAACCGCAACCAATTTAAATCCCTTTGGGGGCTGCAAACCCCCGCCAAAAAATTCCAGCTCCAGGAACGCAAACGGCCACTGCATTGGCCCACGCTCTAGCCATAAAACGGGGTTGACCCCCAGTGAGACCTTACTGGGACCGCAGAACCTCTGAGAACTGGGAAGCGGGATTCCACAACCCCCTGTGGAAGCTTCCAGCCGAAAGCCGCTGCTGCAGCTGCTACGGACAGACCATACAAGCTGAACTGCAGAGAAGCAAACGCGGGTCGCAGGGCTGCCCCGGCCGCCCCCAAGGCGGACTTACAACAACCCATGAGGATGCCTGTCTGTGCCGTCATCAAGGACCGCCACGTCCGAGACAGGGATGGCCATAGACTACATGAGCCGGGTGGGACCACCGACCACTATGACCCTGATCCTCCAGGAAAGGGCAAAGAGAATTAAGCCATCTGGTAGAAAACAAACGCCTGACCGGATGTTTCCACTTCCTGGCCAACAGTTCTCAATTTCAGGCATGCAGGGAACACCAAACGCTGTCGTTGCTGCCCCTAAGGGAGACCTCCTCCTTGGAGGCTGAGACATCCTTACCCCTAGGGAGTGTCTGACAGCCCGCATAAGGGCTTGGACCGCTGCTGGATCCTATTAACCCTGTCTGGCCCAGAGCCAGAGACAGGGGAGTCTCCAACAGAGGCCGTATCCAGGCCCGGAGCTTTCCTGGCTAAGGGCTCGGACCGCTGCTATGATACCATCAACCCTGTCTGGCCCACCGCCAGGGACAGGGGAAACTCCAGAAGGGCCGTATCCAGGCCTGGAGCTTTCACATCCGTCCCAAGTAGCCTGACTAAGGGCTCGGCCCACTGCTGCCACGCCATCAACCCTGTCTGGCCAAAGCCAGGGACAGGGGAGTCTCCAACAGAGGCCGTATCCAGGCCTGGCGCTTTCACACCCGTCCCCAATAGCCCGGCTAAGGGCTTGGACCGCTGCTGCCGCCATCATCATCTCTGTCTGGCTCAGAGTCAGAATCAGAGGAGTCCCCACTTGAAGAAGCCGTATCCAGGCATGGAGCTTCCATCTCCGACCACCATCTGATGGGAGAGAGCTCAGGTGATAACTCTGACCCTCTTACGCTAACTCTCCGTACGGGTTGCGCCGGGCTATGGACCCTGGGAGGTGCGAGGCTGGGCCGCGAGCAGCGAGGGCATGTGCCCTATGGCCAACACCGTAACCTGGGGTACTCTGTACAGGGTGGCCACTGCTAGTGAGCGAGGACCGGCCATTATGGGGCCACCGACCCCGGGCAGGGGGTGCTGGGGTCCCCCAGTGGAAAGGTAGCGGAGCGCGTTAAAGGCACAAAGTGCACTGGAGCTAGCCAACAAGAATATCCTGTGGCAGCGGGCGCCGACGAAGCAAGTCGCCACTGTTTTGGACACGGGCTGTTTAAAACACTTAGCCCTGAAAAGGGACATGGCTGCAAAGCGCGGGGGCAGGGATGGATGGCCCACAGGGGGCCAACTTAACCATCCCAAAGGGGCTGTGTCTTCCTCAGCAGTCAGGAGAAGCCAGGACTCTGAACGCCGCAAAAACGGCATTTAGGCTCCGCCCCCAACACAGGCCTGGGCTGCTGGAGGTCCTGCCCCATCCATTTAGGCACGGCCAAAGCCTCCAGAAGCCGGGGACTAAATTTGAACGCGTGCGGCCCGCGGCGCGACCGTCGGAACGGCTCCAGAATGCTGCAGGAGCTGGTAAGCAGCACCTGCAGCCCCTGAGAGGCCCAGCTCCCCCCCAGCAGCCAGCGCCAGAGCCACAACATGCAGTACCGCAGCAGTAACGCTGTGGCACCGCATGGTTGCCCAAACGCCAATGCCGCACGGCAACCTGTCCTGCTGCCTTAGGGTAGCATTTGTATGGGGAAAAATATGCCCCCCCCCATCACTGGGACTCCCACGCGGCAAAAGAAAAAACGCCGCTGGGGCCAAACCCTTAAGCGGACGCTGCCGCAGCGGGACTAACATGTCCCCTGCCCAGGGGCCGGGCACTGGCCAAGGGGAGGAATGCACTCCTGCCCTGGGAAGCCCCCCAATACCTGGGGAAATAGGGCAACACTGGGGGGCCGCAGGAAAACGGAATTCCTGCGGCCACCCAAAACGTATTCAAGGAAAAAATCCCCGACCACCCCCAAAATGGAGGAGGTCGGGGTACTCACCAATCTGATGTCTTCGGGCGTCGCGGCAACACCCCTTCGGTACCAAAACACCCAATGGTGAGGTTACCAGAATCCATAAAAGGCCGCGGAGGCAGCAGGTGGGGGGACGTTGGGGAGCGGGGGAGGGAGGAAGACCAGCCAGCTAAAGAACTGACTGGGTTCCTGACGCCCTCAGGGGGAACAGCGTCACGGTGAAATTACACGTGGATGGCCCCCTTGATAGGTGAGAGCCAGAGGCTCGATCACCTTCCAGCGGGTGAGAGCCGAGTGCTCGATCTCCCAGGTGAGAGCCGTGTGCTCAATCACCTTCCAACAGGTGAGAGCCGGGTGCTCAATCACCTTCCTGCAAAGGAAAGAAAAATAACAAACTCTGCAGAGCTGCAGAGCAGGTCTTTTCCAACAGACACTAGGCTGAAAAACTGATCCCCTGGGTCAGCGGGAAAGGATTATAGTCCACGGGGCGGGCCCGACACGTTTGGTCCGCCTAGTGTCCGCCTCCGAAGGCAACGGCCTATACCCATGGTGCTGTGTCCCCCAATGAATGATTGGCGAGAAATTGCTCTTTCTAAAATGTCTGAAAGCAGGGGTGTAACTACTGGCGTAGCAGACGTAGCAGCTGCCCGGGGGCTTGTGCTCTTACGGGGGGCCCGGGGGCAGTTCTAAACACGTCTGCTACCCCGGTAGTCGCCGGCAGTGAACATAACAGTTCACTGCCGGCTGGCACGGAGCTGCCTCTGAGGCAGGACTGCTTGCAGGGTGGAGGAGAGGAGCCGTACCTACAGTTTCTTGACTACAGGGCCAGCACTCCCTGGGGGCCCGGCCGGCAACAAACAGAAACTTCCTGCCGGGCCCACATGGTCATAAAATAAGGGAGCAGCACGATCCCGCACAGCTCCACGAGTTTCTCCTTCACACCCACCCCCTCCCCCTCACGTGCTCACACTGCCAAACAGTCTGCTGCGGCATGGCCGGGAAGGGGGGGGGGGAGGAGGGGTGTCTGCACTTCCAGCTGGGATCAGCTTCTCCTTCACCAGCATGTCTTCCTGAGACCCCAGGACTGCCTGAGGGCTGCAATACAAACAGATAAGTGTGTGTATGTGATTGTATGTATAGTTGTGTGTGTAATGTGTGTATGAAAATATATATATGGGAGTGTATGTAGATATGTGTGTCTAGGTATCTGTGATGGGTGTCTGTGATGTGAGTAGGAATATATATCTGTGTGTTTAGATGTATGGATGTATATATGTGTGTCGGGGTGTCTGTGATGTGTGTGTAATAGCTACATAAGTGACCAGTAATTAGTGCCCGGGTGGGAAAAAGGTGAAGTTCCCACAATAAAAACAAAGTAAAATCTATTGTGTTTACAAAGAATCGCAGTCCATTAATATCAGCATGTGTGTGCTGTGTGCGGGATGTGTCTGACGTGTGTGGGATGTGTGCGGGATGTGTCTGGCGTGTGTGGTATGTGTTTGGGATGTGTACGGGATGTGTTTGGCGTGTGTGGGATGTGTGCGGGATGTGTCTGGCGTGTATGGGATGTGTGTGGGGCGTGTGTGGGATGTGTGCGGGGCGTGTGCGGGATGTATGGGGCGTGTGGGGGGCGTGTTAATAATGTGTAGCTTTAATCTACTAATCTACTATCTAAACTAATTTACACAGTGCCCTAACCTATCTTGAGTCCCAACTTACAATAAGTCTTAGGGCGACATGTCCCATTAGGGTTGCACCATTTTTTTGTTGTATTTTGGGCCAAAAAACTGTTGACACCCTGTTCTCTATATAAATGATCTGTAATATACCAAAACTAGGCGCATTATAGGCCAGGCATGACACATTTGAAAGCGTCTAAAGAAGGTGCATCAAATATGGTAGCGATAATATGTTATGCACCTACACAATGCAATGCACGAAGATTAGTTGCATCAATTATACTATGCAAGGTCCAGACGCCAGATTTTTGACGAATTCATTCATTCGGATGCACAATACACTCATTTAATGCGCCTTAACTCCTTCCCGACATTGGGCGTATGCATACGCCCTAGCGGGAAGTGACTTCCCGCAAATGGAACGTATGAACGCCCTGGCGATTTGCCGCGGGCTTCGGGCGAGCCGCCCCCGACGCGGCATGGAACAACGGTAAAATTTCCGTGGCTTAC
>JAODAL010019016.1:0-73160 GCA_025379985.1 Phyllomedusa bahiana
TAAAAAAAAGGGAGATTTTTCCAAAATATTTTGCTTTGTTCATCTTTTTTTTTTTTAAGGACTACAAGTGATTTTTCCCCTTCTGTGCTCTCTCGGTTCCCCTAGGGACCGATGTTCCCTTTTATTTTTGTTCTATCTGTAGCGGGGTGACGTCATCACACAGGTCGCCTGCCAAAACTCCGGCAGTGAAGTGTTTGTTACCCTTTTTCAACAAAAAGGTAATTCTACTGTTTACTTTACGTCGAATTCCCTGGCCACAGCAGGAGATTTATCAATTTAAAGAAAGTCTGAATACACAGAGCCATTGCTAATTCGACACTTGACAGGAATGACGAGCAAAGCAGCTTTTTTTCAGCATCCTTGAAACTTTGAATGAGACAACCCCTTTAAGGGTTTAAGATCAGCTTTTTCCCTAATGATTGATATTTTTAAGGGTGAACCCGCTGCCGCACCTAGCGCCCTCCAAGATCGTAAAGAGGCATGAAAAGTAAATGGTGCGTTACCCTATGGGGATGTTATGTTTTATATTTTTTATATGGAATGAATAAAAATGACAAATTATTATACTAATACCGAGTGCTGGAAACCTCCTACATCCATCAAGGCTTCCTCACTTACAGCCAAGGGTTTCTTTCCTGCACTGGACAACTATAATATATCAAGATGCAAAGGAATATAGGAGAGAGGACTTTTTTTCTTTCATTTTGGTATATAATAGGTGAGGACACGTGGGGGGGGGATGGTGTGTCAAGCCTGTGGGTCCATGATAGCAGATCAAGCAAATCAACACGACCCTATTGAAACACATGAGGGAAGCAGAACAAACCAGGCCTGAAATACCTTCATGGTAAGACACCTTTAAAACAAACCTACCCTATTTGAGAGTAAGACATAACAGAGTGTGAGTATCTGAGCTATGGGGTATTTAGGAGGGTGAGAAGCTGAGCTCTGAGGTATATACTGTAGGAGGGAGAGAAGGGTTTAGCTCTGGGGGTATTTGGAGGGGAGGAGGAGCTGAGCTTGAGGTATAACTGAGAAGGGAGAGAAGCTGACTGGGGTATATAGGAGGGGGAGAAGGAGCTCTGGGTTTTTGGGGGGAAAGCTAAGCTCTGGGGTTATAGGAGGGAGAAAGCTGGCTTGAGGGATTTAAATTGGAGGGTGGTCCTTTCGGGGTTTCAGTTTTGTCGCATGGTTGGCCTTTTGGTTTTTTTAAAGCAAGGGGGTGGTTTTGCGACTATGCTTTTTTGGGGGGGTTCAACTCTGAAGGGTTATCGGAGGGGGGCTTTGGTACGGGTGAGGTCCGGGGGCTCGGTTGTTTTTCCACTGTTGGAAAGGGTTGGGGACCCTTTTGGGGGGGGTAGCCATCGGGGTTTTTTAGGCGGTGTTATTTCGACTGGCCTTCCGTTAGCCTTTTTTTGGTGCGCTGAGGGGGGGAGTTGGTCTGTCCAAGTAAGACTATGGCTGTGGGATTGAAGTCGGAAGATGTGTCCTGCGTGGCAGGGAGTCTGGTTATTCGGTTGAGGAGGTCAAAAACAGACCAGATGGGTAAGGGCTAGGTTTTGAGGTTGGGGAGGTTTCGGGGGCGGATATGTGCCCCGTTCGTTGCTTCAGGGATTACTGGCGGTTGTGCGTCGTGGTGTCTGGCTCCCTGCTGGTGCATGGGGACGGCAGTTTTTTGTCCCGTTTTCAGTTTTCAATGGTTTTTCGCCGTTGTCTGGGGGTCTTGGGCTTGGATCCGGCTCAGTTTGCTCCTCATTCTTTCCGAATAGGGGCCGCTACTGAGGCTGCGTGGTGGGGTTTGGATGCTGATTCGGTGAAAAAAAATAGGGAGATGGGAGTCGGCACGGTACAAGATGGCTCAGGGCGGGTCGTAAAAAAGGGGGCGATAGTTTGGGGGGTTTGTTTATTAATCCCCCTCTTGTGTTGCTTTTTGGTCCAGGATGTCCCAGGCCTATGATGGTGGTTGTATTTCTATTTCTCTATTGCAGGATGCCGGATTGTCTGGATTCCTTTGTGCACTGGGGAGCGGAACGAGTGGCTGTTTGGCATAGCGGGTGACAATTGGGAATCCCGGAGGAATTGGCAGTGGTTCGGTGGATCGGCAGGAGAGTCCTCAGATGGAGACAGGTCCTTCCGGATTTTCAGCAATTCGTCGCCTGGGATAGGCCTCCGGACCTGGTGGTGTTGCATGCCGGGGGCCATGATCTGGGGCTGCGCCCTATTAGGGAATTAATTTGGGACATGCGTGATATCTTGTGGCTGTGGTCTTTGTACCCGGGTATGGTTATTTTGTGGTCCGATATAGTTCACAGATTGTCATGGAGGCACGCGGAGTCGGCAGTGGGAATTAACAAGGCAAGAATTAAGGTGAACAGGGCGGTGGTGTCTTTTGTGGCCAGGAACGGTGGTTTTGTGGTACAGCATAGGGAGCTTGATTCAGGTGATGGGGAATTTTGGCGGAGGAATGGCGTCCATTTGAACGCGGTTGGCATGGATTTATGGTTGTTGGACATCCGGGAAGGATTAGAGCAAGCTTTGGGGATGTGAGGGGCGTCGCACTCATGAGTTGTCGTGGTCGCTAGCTTTGGCGGGTTGGGGTCCTTGGAGTCGGTGAAAGTAGTTGGGGGAGTCACGCTCAGCTTGGCTACCAATTGGTGGATGGAACGGCCTGGCGAAGGTTTGGGCTCCGCAGGGCATTGTCCATGGGAGCAGTCTATGGATTGAGTAGCCGTCTGAGATGGCTTTGGGTGCCCTGAAGCCGGGAGTGACGGCTGGGGGCAAGAACTTGGAGAAAGGTGGATGGTTTCACCAGGCCCCGGTAGGGCTTTGCATCTCTACTCCAAGACCTCAGCCCAATTGGTTTCGGGGTTCGGGGCGAATGGGTTATTTGGATGCTCATTCGCTTCTGATTGTTGTTAATATTTTGTGTTGTTAATAATTGGTGCTGTGGCCAATATATCCAAGCCAAGGTCTCTGTTTCTTCATTGGGGACGCAGGAATGGGAGGTGAGGGATTGGTCAGGATTCAGCGAAGATTAGGCTCTGCTTAGGGTCATGATGATGTTGGGTTTATACTAGGTGGGGTCGTTACATTGTCTGGTCCCTTCAGACATTTGCATCCTATTAATGACATGAAGCTCTGCCTCATCCATCTGGTATTTATTTTACCATCTACTCGTACTTGATACATAGTGACAGGTTTGTATCCTTTGTATCCATGCAGCCTATGTTAGTTATGTCTCACTATTTGGTGTATACAGCCCATCAGATGCTCATGTATCTGCTACTGTTTTTCAGCTTGCTGTCTGCACTCTCCCATTTGGTCTGTGGTCAAATGTTTTTGGATTCTTCGCTCGTTACTGTATGATACTTACTGTAACACGAACCAATTTAATATTGTAGAGTTGTGTGAAAAACAAAGCAAAAACATCCAAACATCAATTACTTAAAGGCTATGTTCACACGGCTTATTTTGGGACGGATTTTGTCCCGTAATCCTCGCCGTACTGCACGAAATATGGCGCCAATCTGTCCCAGTCATTACGGTGATCCACAGTTCTCATAGAGAACTATGGATTCCGTCTCTTTTCCCCACTCGCGAAATACGGCGAGCGGGGAGAAAGTGACATGCACATTTTCCCGGCGGGATACGCACCGTGGATAATGAAAGTCTATGGAGCTGGCGAGCAGCCGCCCCACCCCCGCCGCTACACGGCAGTCGCCGTAATTTCATGTGAAATCCGTTTCCGCAATGACGCCTGCAAAAAGCCGTCTTAGAGGGAGCTGTGATGACAGGAATTTAATTTGTTTCACGCTCGATCACTCATGGGATCCTGAGAGGTCGGGGAAACAAACACTCCTCAGATAGGAAGCGAGATTCGATATCACTAATTTTTACAGGTTCCTCACAGGCACCTTGGAGACCCAGGCAATGGGAGCTGTAGTTAGGGAGAGGTGTGAAGTGGTTCAAAGAGATGGACGAGTCACAGCGGAGTCAGAATTCTGGAATAACCATATGTTACAGGCTCACCCCGTTTTCATCATTTTAAATATGAAAGCGCCCCACACGCAGAGCTGTCACTCCCTCACTTGGTAGGACCCACGGGCAGGGAGAAATAGGAAACTGGTACCAGGAACAGTGCAGCAACCCAGTGTTTGGTACCCTGTCATAGCTTGATCCCATCCAGTTCTGATAGTACCACTGGCGTGGCTCTGCACCATTTCCCCCAGAGTTTTGCTTCATCGGTGCGGGTAAACAGATCCCTCCCAGACATTCAGGGTTGTGGGTGCGTGGGGTTTCCTCTCACATTCTCTGGGAGAGAGAGATAGGAGAGATATTACCTGCTCTGAGTGCATACAGGTTTCTCTGGTTAGCACAATATCTTTCTTCTTGATTGGACAAAGTGCAAGAAGTGTTGTCACCTTGGTCAGAGCTCACTCCTGGAGAAGACTCATTATCTCTAACAAGATTAGCTTTTGTTTACATATAATTGTTTTCCCTCCTTAGTGCACATGTAGCTTTATTTATTGAAGATGAAATCTCCTGCACTTACCTTTTTGTAATGTCTCAGCTGGTTATAGAGGTGTTAATTATGCTAATCACTGCTAGATCCACTCACAGCCTGCATGTGACTCTCTGGGGACTTCACTGCTATATTGGCTGATTGGCTCCCCCGACCATGTGCCACTGATTTACATCACCGTTTGAAGTGAACTGCTCCAACCGGTGATATAAGCAGCCAATCAGTGGCCGCATCGGTGACGTCCCCTTTTGGGAGTGAAGGTGTCAACAGCAGAGCGGCGAGGCGAGGTGCTGCAACCAGGGACCAAAGTAGGCGAGTCTATCGCTATCATTTCTGTATGAGGAGGAGAAGCCCTTCAGTTTAGATGTATTTGTTGTATCTTCCACTGACTGCAATCGGGTTTTTTTGCCTTTTGCTTTTTTCCGATTGTTTTGTACTGAGTCTATTTTATTTATGATCATTAATATAATTTATTTACTATGACTGGATGTAATTTGTGAGTTTGGACTTGGATCTGTTTTTTGGGCTACAAGTCTTCCTGGTTATTGCTGTAAATCATGGAGCGATTCCCGCGCCGGAAGTTCTTTCCCTCATCCAGATTGTTCATTAGCGATGTGGCCAAATAAACGACACATTCGGCTCAAATACGTCTGTTACGCAGGCTCAATATCATATAAATCCACTGCACACCAATAGATTATTGCTATTAAAGGTGTATTTTATTATCACGAAACACGATGGCGCTGCTTCTTCCTAATCTTCCGGTACTTGTTAGTCCATTTCTTTGTGCTTCCCTGAGCGCACTCTGGCTCTCGACTTATGCCTTTGTGGTTAGTAGCCTCTCCCTTTCTGGCGCCTTTTGCCTAAATTATTTGGCCATTACTTTTCTCTATACCTTAATTTTTTTATTCTTGGATTTCATTGATTAAAAGGCTCATCTAAGCCGAAACTGTGTATGATTGTAGACTTCTATTGATATTACCATTGTTAAATTGCATTATATCAAGCAAATATGCTTACAGTTGTGTGTTAAACTATTACTTTGTATATACTGATTGCAATACTCGGACTCGTTTGTTGTCCCCCTTTTTTTCGGCTATCTGCTGAGAATAAAAATACACCTTTAATAGCAATAATCTATTGGTGGCAGAGGGTATTTATTTGGTTTTTGATTTGATCCCTTAATGGTCTATTTCGCTTGCACCCGTCAGCTTTGTTGTCTCTGTGTGCAGAGCAGAACCATTTACTTTCTACTGTTACGCAGGCTCAGCTCTGCTATATCTGCTACCAATAGGGATGCAATGCACTTTACATGACTCGCCTCGCTCACTACTAGAGTGCATTACCCAATATACCCACTTTATAAACTCAGCTCTGCTATATCTGCTACCAATAATGAGGCAATGCTTTTTACACAACTCGCCCTGCACACTATTACAGTGAATTATCCAATATAGATGCTCTATAGACTCACCTCTGTTGTAACTGCTATAAATAGTGGCATAAAACACTTTACACGACTCGCCCCGCTCACCACTACAATGCATTACCCAATGTATCTCCTCTATAGGCTCAGCTTGGTTATATCTGTTACCAAAAGAAATGCAATGCACTTTACACAACTCGCCTCGCTCACTATTAGAACAGATTACTCAATATATCCATTCTATAGACTCAGTTCTGCTACTAATAGTGACACAATGCACTTTATATGACTCGTCTTGGTCACTATTAGAGAGCATTACCCAACATATCAGCTAAATAGGCTCAGATCTGCTACCAGTAGGGACGCAATGCACTTTCCATGATTTGCCTTACTCACTATTAGAACACATTACCCAATATATCCACTCTATAGGCTAAGCTCTGTTATATTTGCTACTAATAGTGACACAATGCACTTTGCACGACTCACCTAGCTCCCTATTAGAGTGCATTACCCAATATATCCACTCTAATGGCTCAGCTCTGTTATAACTACTACAAATAGTGATGTGCTGAACTTTACACAACTCGCCTCGCTCACTATTAGAAACAGGATTACTGCATAATATATCCATTATTTAGACCAGTTCTGCTACATATTAGTGACACCATTGCCACTTTATATGACTGGCGTCCTGGTCACTATTAGGCAGATTACCCAATTTATCTGCTATATTGGTCAGAATCTACTACCAGTAGTGACACAATGCACTTTGCATGACTCGCCCGCTCACTATTAGAGCGCGTTACCCAATATATAAGCTCCATAGTCGCAGATCTGCTTTATCTGCTACCAGTAGTGACACAATGCACTTTGCATGACTCGCCCGCTCACTATTAGAGCGCGTTACCCAATATATCTGCTCTATAGGCTCAGATCTGCTACCAGTAGTGACACAATGCACTTTGCATGACTCGCCCGCTCACTATTAGAGCGCGTTACCCAATATATCTGCTCTGTTGGCTCATGATCTGCTACCAGTAGTGACACAATGCACTTTGCACGACTCGCCCACTCACTATTAGAGTGCATTACCCAATATATTCATCCTATAGGCTCAGCACTACTGTCTCTTCTACTAGAGTGCATCAATGCAAATGCACCAACTCGCCGCTCATATTAGAGCGCGTTACCCAATATGCCGGCTGCCATAAAGCTGCGGAAGAGTAATAGAACCTGGAGCGTGCACCCGACCGCCCTGCGCTGCTAATTTTGTCATCCCCTAAATGCCTCCGTTTCAGGCGTGTTTTCTGCCAGTACTTACCAGTTTGCCAACTGCACACACTGATTCGCAGACATCAGGCAAAAATCCTACAAGACTGCTGTGCAAGCGTACGCTAATTAACCATCAGCTTAATTAGACAATTTACTGTGGATTTGTGCCCAATTTAGGCAACACCTCTCCTGATCTTATTGACTGCTGTGACAGGCTTCTCGGCTCGGCACATTCCGATACTCAAGTTACCTTCGCTCTCCAGACCTTTCTAACACAACTGCGGACAGTCACCAGTGATTATTCCCTCCGCTCCACAAACAAAGCAGAAATCAATGCTCCCCTCTCCCAATTATTACCTTGTTTACCGGCTTCCATTTGGCGTGGCCGCACTCGGGCTAAAAAATGCCAAACACTATTATTGTTGTTGTCGTGTTTTAATGACCTTTTATCGTGACCTAATAAAAGTTAACCTTCCAGATAAATGGCTGCAGCAGAATTTATTGAATATTACAAATGACCAGTAAAGTTTTGACATTTACCACAAAAGAGAAGAGAACGTTCTGGCAATTATCCTCATCAAACAATAAGTGATTACAGGAAGGATTCGTCTGCTCCATGGGCCGGGAACAGAACGCATCATCTGACTCCGGACTCGTTTGGACTCCCCGGACTGTTTTAACAATATTTGTGTTTGGGGTTAAAAATCATATTGGGGGGCATTTAAACCCCTTTAGGGGCTGGCAACGGAGGGAAAAATGGACACACCTGGTGGACCCCATACAAGGCGGGGGAAACCCTTTCAGCAGACCTGGGGGTTTCTTTTTCGGGAGTAAGACCGGGAAAAGGAAAGGGGGTTTCAAGAGGCACTTATGGGGACAAGTATGAAAAACCCCCGGGGCGGGGCGCCCTTTTTCCCCCGGTTTTCCGGCGAAATCTTTCGCCTGATTTTTGTCCCGGGGGGGGGGGGCGCTCATACATTTCCAAAGTAAAGTTCCCCCCCGCCTTTGGCCCGTGTTGGGGGCATTTCGGGGACCGAGGGCCCGTGGGCGCTGCGCCTAAGAAATTCCCCCGTCCCAGGGGGTGCGCTAAAACATGCGAGGGGAAAAATTCCCCTGGCCTCGCCAGTGTGTGGGGGGGACAGTGCGGGGGGCATGGGCCCCATTTCGGGGGCATGGGGGGTTGCAGGACTGCCCCCTCACAGTATTCCAATGCGAACAGGGGTGGAGAAAAAAGCAGAAATCATTAAAGATGTCCGTGCGGAGTTTGAATCAAAAAATCGGGTTTATAAAAAGGGGGGAAAAAAAATTCTAAAAAAAAAAGCTCAAAAAACCCACAAAAAAAAATACATAAATTTTAAAATCACTTTCCAAAAAAGGGGGGGGGGAACCCCGGGGAACCCTCAGAAAATTAAAGGGTATTGGGAAAATTTCCCGGGGAAAAAACAGTAATTCAAATTTGAAATGCTTAAAACCATTTTGGGGGGGGAAAAAAACCGGCCAATTTGAATTAGGGGTGACAGTGAAACCATTTAAACCTATGGGGGAAATTTTTGACCAATCAAAAATAGGGCGACAATGTCCAAACATACCTATGGAGAACTATTGACCCAAACAAAATCAAAGGGGGACAGTTCAAAATTTCAGTAAAAAAGCTGGGAAAAAAGTGATTGGTTTACTTTGCGGGGGGGTTTGGATCTCGAAACCAAAACAGGGAAAAGGAGCGACCGGACCCATTATACCTTATTGGGCAAAATTAGAATAATTTAAAATTTTAAAAGGGGGACCATTTTAAAAAACAGTAAAAATGCTGAAAAAGGGGCTGATTGGTTAGCTAGCGGGGGGGTTGGCTATTTCCCCGCCAATCAGAGCACGGCTACTTTTCCCATTGTAGTCTATGGAGAGAAACGGCGCAATGCAAACTCGGCGCTCGCGCCGTGAGGCATGGATATGAATAAAAAATCATTTTTTTTAAAATGTAAAATATTCTTTTGAAAAAGAGCGAAAACCCTTTTAAAAAACATAAAACAAATTCAATCCCGAACAAAGCGTTTGCACCGAGACCGGCCCCTACATGGGGAAAGGGAAAAAGAGGGAAAAACGCCGGGAATACAGTAATTTCAAATTTTTTGTAAGCTATTCTTCCCTTGGTTCGGCATTTAAACCCGCCAATCAAAATTGGAAAACGACAAAGGCCCCTTATAAGCTATGGAGAAGGTTTTTACCAAAACAAAAACAAAGGGGGGACAAATTCAAAAGACAGTAAAAAAAACAGAAAAGGGGCGATTGGCCCGAAAATAGCGGGGGCTTGGGGGTATCCCCGCCAAAACAAACGCGAGCCTTTTTTCCCCCCATTGGAGTCTATGGAGGGGATGGGGGGTGTGGGAAAAACTCGGGTCTCAGTCCGGTTTCAGTTTTGGGGGTATGAAAAAAAAAATCATTTTTATTAAGTTAAATCATTATAGAAAAGAGCTGAAAACCTTTCTAAAAAAAAATCAGTTAAATCCCAAAAAACCGTTCATCGCCGAGGGCCGGGCCCACTAGGGAATTTCAAAAAAGAGAATCGCCGGGAAAAAAAAGTTTAAACCAAAAGGGGTTTTTTTTAAATTTTAAAAATCTTCTCATTGGTCCCCCATAAAACCCGCCCCAAACAGGAAAAGGAGCGAAAAGTGGCCCATTTCTAACCTATGGGGAAAAAATTTACCAATCATATTCAAAGGCGGGAAAAATCAAAATACAGAATAAAAAGGCAGAAAACGAGCTGATTGGTTTTAAGGGGGCGGGGGCTTGTCCCCGTTAGCCAATCAAGCCCGAGCCTTCTTTCCCCAAAAGAATTTTTTGGGGAAAAGAAATGTAAGGGGCGAACTCGTGAAATTGGGGAAAGGGTTTAAAAAAGGCGCGGTTTATTTTTAACCCAAAGGGGGGAGCCCAGCGAAAAGCCCCCTTTGGGTTTTTTTTAAAGGGAATTTTGGAAAAAAAAAACGTACAGGGGCCGGGGAAAACAAATTTTAACACTAAAAGAAGTTTACGATGTGTTAATAAAACAAAAAATAAAATGGGGGGGTTTAACGAAAAAAAAAAAAAATTTAAATTTAAAAAATCTTTTTTATTTCTTTATTTTCGTTTTGCCAAAGGATAAAATTTGGGTTTGGGTGCTTACGAAAATAAAGAAAAAATTTTAAAAATTTTTATTTTAAAAAAATTTTTTTTTTTCTGGGTTTCCCCCAAATTATTTTTTCGTTTTTTTTTAAAAAATCGGGGGCAAATTCTGAAGTCTTACATTTTTATTTCGGCATTTAAATTTTTTTTTCAGATTGCATTAGAAAACCCATAGGAGCGTCCTGGGTCTTTCCCATTGGTCCAAATAAAACCCCCGCCTCTTTTTAATTAGCCAATTCCCCAAACAGAAGGGTCGCTCTGCATTTCTTTTCCCCCCTAAAAAACTCTATGAAAAAGAGCTTGGGGCTTGATTGGCTAAGCTGGCGAGCCCCCCGCCGCTTCAACCCAAACAGGGTCTTTTCTGCCTTTTTTACTGTCTTTTTAACTGTCCCCCCTTTGAAAATGATTTTGGGCAATTTTTTTTCCATAGGGTTTGAAAGGGCCACTGTGGGTCCCCTTTTTGATTGGGTGGTTTTTGGGACCAAAAGAAAAGGGTTAAACAATTTGGGGAAAATTTCTGATTTCCCCGGGGAATTCTCTAAAAACCCAATTTCCCCTGTTTGCGCCGGGTTTGGTACAAAAAATTGTTTCGGGATAGAAATTTATTTTTTGATTTTAAAAGAAGGTTTCAGCTCTTTTTTAAAAGAATATTTTTCAAATAATAAAAGTTTTTTTTTATTCATACTCCAGGGCCCACGGGCTGAAGCCCAGGGTTGCCCTTTTCCCCCCTCTCCCCCATAGGGCCCACAATGGGGAAGTAGCTGCGCTCTTATTGGCTGGGGTACCCGCCCCCCCCCTAGCTCCAACCCAAACACTTTTTTTTGCCTTTTTACTGTATTTTTAAAATGTCCCCCTTTTTTTTTGAATTTGGGTTTAAAATTCTCATGGGGGTATAAAGGGTCCCCTTTTCCCCTCCTATTTGATTTGGGCCCAAATAAACCCAAACCCCACTAGCTCACCCAAAACAGCTCTTTTTAGCATTTTTATGTATTTTTTAACTGTCCCGCCTTTTATTTTATTAGATTCTAACTTGTCCATAGGATATAAGGGGCCCCTGTCGTCCTATTCTGATTTTGGGCAGTTTGCCCAAACCCCCGCTAGCTCAGCCAATCAGCCCCTTTTCTGCATTTTTACTGTATTTTGAACTGTCCCGCCTTTGATTCTGATTGGTCAAAGTTCCATAGGTTTTAATGGTTCACTGTCGCTCCTATTTGATTGGCTGTTTCTGCCAAACCAATGGAATAGCTTTCAGAATTTGAATTACTGAATTTCGGGCAATTTCCAATATCCAAATTCCTGATATGCGCCGTTCTCGTTTTTTGGGAAAGTGATTTTTTTTAAAATATTTTTTATTTTTGAGGTTGAGCTCTTTTCTTTTCCGCCTTTATGAAGGCGATTTTTTTCGGAATCATACTCCATGCTGCATGGAGCGGAGCTACGAGATTTCTCTTGTGATCTTCTATGTTTCCTCGCATGTTCCGTTCTTGCTTCACTTCGCCGCCGCCCGAGCATTTACACCAAAATAAACTAGGTCTGCCTGTCGGAGCTGCCGTGCGCTGCATTGCGCCGCGCTTTGGCGAGCCGCCATCGTATATGCCTCGGGGTTTTCGAGCGCGCCGCGTCCCGCCCCGGAACGCCTACACTGCACCCACAATGCGCCCATTGCCCGCCCCTTCATGCGGGGCGAGCTGAAAGTGGCGAACACTGCATCCCGGCAACCGACAGGGGGATTCAGGCCTGGAGGCACAGTTTACTCCTAAAAACAGGCGAAAAGCCCGTTCAGACATGTCGCCTTATATGTGCAGTCATGTACAGTATATAAGGGCCCGCCAGCGACACACGAGAAGACACAGAGTGAGGCTCTGATGCTGGTCCCAACCACTGTCCCTGTCTTTTGGGGGTACCCGACTTCTTAAAAGGTCGGCCCCAACCAGAAGACTGAATACTATACTGAATACGTGGAAACACAAGACGCAGACAAACAAATACAAAACACAATAAGGAACGTCAGGCAAGCAAGGTTGGCAGCAAGCGGACAGCGCAGTACCAAATCGGAAGACCGAAGAGAAAAACGTAAGACGAGCCAAGCCGGTAACTGTCGGGCAATGCAGTACAAAATCAGGAGGAGAAGAATAGTCAGAAGCCAAGCAGAGTCAGGTAACCAGAAAATCCAACAAGAGACAAGCGAGCAAAAGGTGTAGGAAAGACCCAATATAACAGGCACAGGGGACAGGTAAGGGAATCCTTAAATAGGGAACCGGTGAACACAGAACAGAGGTGATTGGTGGAAAGAACACAAAACTGGATAGGGAAACAAAACTGTCAATCAAAGAGGAACACAGTTTAACTAAAAGGATGCTGGAGGATTCCTGGCCACGGGCGTTGGCCAGGAATCAATTAACACACAGGGAAGGAAGGACTCAGTTCACACTGGTAACTAAGAATACAAAGTATTATGTTAAAAACCATGGTTTTCGTCGCAACGGCCGTGGCCGGTGACCAGAACTCGAAGCTGGGGCTCTGTCAGGCATGATCATGACACAGTATCTGTACGATTGGTCCCTACAATCAGCTCCTCTGGTGGCCCCAAGAATTATCTCCACTGGTGTGCACCAAGAATCATCTCCACTGGTGAGCCCCCAGAATCAGCTCCACTGGTGGCCCCAAGAATCAACTCCACTGGTGTGCACCAAGAATCATCTTCACTGATGAGCCCCCAGAATCAGCTCCACTGGTGGGCCCCAATAATCAACTTCACTGGTGGGCCCCAAGAATCACTTCCACTGGTGGCCCCAAGAATCACCTCCACTGGTGGTCCCTAAGAACCAACTCCGCTGGTGGCCCCAAGAATCATCTCCACTGGTGGGTCCCAAGAATCGTCTCCACTGGTGGGCCCAAGAATGAACTCGACTGGTGGGCCCCAAGAATTCTCTCCACTGGTGTGGGCCAAAAATCATCTCCACTGGTGGCCCCAAGAATCATCTCCACTGGTGGTCTCCATGAATTATCTCCACTGGTGTGCACCAAGAATCATCTCCACTAGTGAGCCCCCAGAATCAGTTACACTGGTGGGCCCCAATAATCAGCTTCACTGGTGGGCCCCAAGAATCACTTCCACTGGTGGGCCCAAGAATCACCTCCACTGGTGGTCCCTAAGAACCATCTCCACTGGTGGGTCCCAAGAATCGTCTCCACTGGTGGGTCCCAAGAATCGTCTCCACTGGTGGGTCCCAAGAATCATCTCCACTGGTGGCCCCAAGAGTTATCTCCATTGGTGGCCCAAGAATCATCTCCACTGGTGGGTCCCAAGAATCAACTACACTGGTGAGCCCTAAGAATCATCTCCACTGGTGGGAACTAAGAATAACCTCCACTTGTAGACCACAAGAATCAACTCCACTGGTGGTCCCTAAGAACCAACTCCGCTGGTGGCCCCAAGAATCATCTCCACTGGTGGGTCCCAAGAATCGTCTCCACCGGTGGGTCCCAAGAATCATCTCCGCTGGTGGCCCCAAGAGTTATCTCCACTGGTGGCCCCAAGAATCATCTCCACTGGTAGGTCCCAAGAATCAACTCCACTGGTGAGCCCTAAGAATCATCTCCACTGGTGGGAACTAAGAATAACCTCCACTTGTAGACCACAAGAATCAACTCCATTGCTGGACCCCAAGAATCAACTCCACTGGTGGACTCCCAGAATCAGCTCCTCTAGTGGGTCCAAAGATTCAACACCACTGGTGGGCCACCAGAATCAGCTCCACTGGTAGGCCCCAATAATGAACTTCACTGGTGGGCCACAAGAATCAACTTCACTGGTGGGACCAAAGAATCATCTCTACTGGTGGCCCCAAGAATTATCTCCACTGGTGGCCCCAAGAATCATCTCCACTGGTGGCCCCAAAAATCAGCTCCACTTGGACCCCAAGAATCATCTCCACTGGTGGCCCAAAAAAACAACTCCACTGGTGGCCCCAAGTATCATCTCCACTGGTGGGTCCCAAGTATAAACACCACTAGTTGGCAGTTGTTCTATGGAACTTGAGTTCTTCACCAAGTAAGGATATGTGTCTATTTTAGCCCCCTTTAGTCGGTGGTGATCAGGCAGTCATCCTTGACTCCAGTCCAGATGATTGTCTGTCCGTTCAGACAGATGCTGTAGTGAGCTGTCATCATAGAAGGAGGAAGTGCTACCATTATCCCAAACCTGATATCAGTATCCAACACCACAGGGCGGCCGAGGGGGGTTTGGGAGAGAAAGGGAAGTGTCCTATTTGATTCAAGGCTCCATCCCTGGGAAAAGGTGGGAGCAAGAGTGGAATGGAGAAGAGGATAGTTCAGATCTAGACTGAGAGGAGTGGACACAACGGACTTGGCCTCTATTGAGGACCCCAGATATTGTTGGAGGATGGGGGGGAGTAGCAGGATGACGAGTGTACGCAGGTTTATTCAGAGGAGTAAATTGTGATGGATTTAGCTGTCAGTGCACAACAGTAGACGGCGAACACAAGCAGATACATCCTTCTGTGTGGCCTGTATATATATGTCTTCCCTAACCTGTGGGTTTTCTACTGCTGCCTCCTAATATGCAGAGCTGAGCACACTTGTGCATTGTCTTGCCTAACCTCTTGGTTTGCTACTGCTGCCTTCTAATATGCAGAGCTGAGCACAATTGTGCATTGTCTTCCCTAACCTCTGGGTTTTCTACTGCTGCCTCCTAACATACAGAGCTGAGTACAATTGTGCATTGTCTTCCCTAACCTCTGGGTTTTCTACTGCTGCCTCCTAACATACAGAGCTGAGCACAATTGTGCATTGTCTTTCCTTACCTGTGGGTTTTCTACTGCTGCCTCCTAATATGCAGAGCTGAGCACAATTGTGCGTTGTCTTCCCTAACCTATGGGTTTTCTACTGCTGCCTCCTAACATACAGAGCTGAGCACAATTGTGCATTGTCTTCCATAACCTGTGTGTTTTCTATTGCTGCCTTCTAATATGCAGAGCTGAGCACAATTGTGCATTGTCTTCCCTAACCTGTGTGTTTTCTTATGCTGCCTTCTAATATACAGAGCTGAGCACAATTGTGCATTGTCTTCCCTAACCTGTGGGTTTTCTACTGCTGCCTTCTAACATACAGAGCTGAGCACAATTGTGCATTGCCTTCCCTAACCTGTGGGTTTTCTACTGCTGCCTCCTAACATACAGAGCTGAGAACAATTGTGCATTGCCTTCCCTAACCTGTAGGTTTTCTACTGCTGCCTCCTAACATACAGAGCTGAGCACAATTGTGCATTGCCTTCCCTAACCTGTGGGTTTTCTACTGTTGCCTCCTAACATACAGAGCTGAACACAATTGTGCATTGCCTTCCCTAACCTGTGGGTTTTCTACTGCTGCCTCCTAACATACAAAGCTGCGCACAATGGTGCATTGCCTTCCCTAACCACTGGGTTTTCTACTGTTGCCTCCTAACATACGGAACTGAGCACAATTGTGCATTGCCTTCCCTAACCTCTGGGCAGGAGATTGTACGGAGCTCTGTAGCAGTATACAGCTATAAATTATGGTTGAATTTCTGACAATGCTCACAGTACACTGCTAACATACTCAGATGCGTCTGTCTCTGTGCTGCCCTATATACCGTGCAGCACACAGAGCTGAGCACACTTGACTGGGGCCCATATTCCTGCTTTGCAGCATCTATCTCCTATCTATATAATATCTATCTATCTATCTATCTATCTATCTATCTATCTATCTATCCAACCATCCATCCATCATAGGCATTGAGCTCCCTTCATGTATGGTGTATTGGTTGTGTGAGGCATTATCTGGAGACGTGTGATCCTCTGCGGAGTCTTTTATCCCCCGGTAGGAGTTTTCTAAAGGGCACGGTGGCCTTTCTACATACTTTCACGCAGAGAAAATCGCTCCTTTTAATAAGTCCATCAGGTGCTTAATTGTTTAAAGTCTTTGTCATGAAGAAGCAAATCTGCAGCTGGAGAGGAGATCAGAACAGACGCTTTCGCAAAACGAGCTTTATCCTCTGATAGAAAACCCTTAAAGTGGAAGCCGCCCAGTCTACACGGATATGCTGAGCAGAGGCAGATGAGGCAGATTGGGGCGCGCACATATTTGGATGGATCACATCGCCTTGCTTCATGTATCCTGATAGCAGGGATCGCGGGCTCATTCACATACAACCATCAAATGAATAGAAACATCTTGGTGGTTCCGGAACATTCCTGCAAAGTCAGAAAGTGCAGGAGGGGCGAGCAGGGTGTGAGCGAGGTCCCTGCCTTCTTGATCGCTGTATACATGGCTCTGGGTATACAGAAAGGCCACAGACATCCTGCTTCATCACATGATCGCCGGGGCCCAGTAACTGCAGGAGCTGCTGAGTCTTATAAGACTCAGATCAACTCTACAGTCAGTGCCGGACCCAGGATCCCCCAGTAACTGGGGATAAAATGTCAGCCAAGGGGAAATCAGCAATGCAAAATGTGCACAAAGGCTAAAATATGCATAAAAAATAAATAAGAAAAAAAAAAAAAAACACACACACTTTAAGACTCACCACCACCAACGACCAGAAAGATCTGAGATCACTAGTGGGTAATAGTTTTACATAATATAACAGATGTGGGTGTAAGGTCCTGGAGGGGCTGCAGACTGGGCCCAGTACAGCAACATATCACAGACAGTGAGTAACCTACACTGCAGAGAGGAGCAGAGATCACCGGTGGGTAATAGTATTATATTATATAACAGATAGGAGTGTAAGGTCCAGGAGGGGCTGCAGACTGGACTGTGTACGGCAGCATGTCACAGACAGTGGGTAACCTACACTACAGGGAGGAGCAGAGATCACCGGTGGGTAATAGTCTTATCTAATATAACAGATGTGGGTATAAGGTCCAGGAGGGGCTGCAGACTGGGCCGTGTACAGCAGCATGTCACAGACAGTGAGTAACCTACACTGCAGAGAGGAGCAGAGATCATGAGTGGGTAATAGTCTTATATCATATAATAGATGGGAGTGTAAGGTCCAGGAGGGGTTGCAGACTGGGCCCAGTACAGGAGCCAGTTACAGACAGTGAGTAACCTACACCGCAGGGAGGAGCAGAGATCACCGGTGGGTAATAGTCTTATCTAATATAACAGATGTGGGTGTAAGGTCCAGGAGGGGCTGCAGACTGGGCCGTGTACAGCAGCATGTCACAGACAGTGAGTAACCTACACCGCAGGGAGGAGCAGAGATCACCGGTGGGTAATAGTCTTATATAATATAACAGATGCAGGTGTAAGGTCCAGGAGGGGCTGCAGACTGGGCCCTGTACAGAAGCATGTCACAGACAGTGAGTAACCTACACCGCAGGGAGGAGCAAGTCACCGGTGGGTAATAGTCTATCTAATATAACAGATGGAGTTAAGGTCCAGAGGGCTGCAGATGGGCTGGTACGGCAGAATGTCCGACATGAGTACCTACACCGCAGGGAGAGCAGAGATCACCGGTGGGTATAGCTTATCTAATATAACAGATGTGGGTTTAAGGTCCAGGAGGGGCTGCAGACTGGGCTGTGTACAGCAGAATGTCACAGACGATGAGTAACCTACACCGCAGGGAGGAGCAGAGATCACCAGTGGGTAATAGTCTTATATAATATAACAGATGCTTCTCCAGGAGGGGCTGCAGACTGGGCCGTGTACAGCAGCATGTCACAGACAGTGAGTAACCTACACCCCAGGGAGGAGCAGAGATCACCGGTGGGTAATAGTCTTATCTAATATAACAGATGTGGGTGTAAGGTCCAGGAGGGGCTGCAGACTGGGCCGTGTACAGCAGAATGTCACAGACGATGAGTAACCTACACCGCAGGGAGGATGAGAGTTCACCAGTGGTTAATAGTTTTATATAATATAACTGATGCTTCTCCAGGAGGGGCTGCAGACTGGGCCGTGTACAGCAGCATGTCACAGGCGGTGAATACAGAACCTAGAATATAACAAAAAAATAATAAAAATACTTTCACCATCTTCTCATTACTCCTGAATTCTCTTTACCCAACGGCCTAGTGCACAGGTCCTGACATCAGCCAGTATGAGGACACACAGTTCTGGACTGTGGGGTGTTAGGGCCCAACCATGGAATATCATTCTGGAACCCACCTTTGAAATTTCATGCTCAAAACGCGTTAGCTTTGGACTACGCAATGTTGATATCGGCTTGTTGTGCATTACCCGGATGCTGCTTAGACAACATTTTTAAAATATTATAAATAAAAGCAAAAGTTGTAAGTACAGAGATTTCCTGCTCGTGCATAGAAGCTGAAAATATATCTAACAAAAAGTCTTAAAGCCTCAAAAAGGAACCAATAAGAATTAATAATTATCCTGCAAAAAACTGTCCTTGTACAGATCCATGAACAGAAAAAGAAAGATGTTACAGATCTTGGGATATACTGAAATGTTTTATTTAATAAGTGCTTTTGTCTTGGAAAGCAAAAGAAATGAAAACATTCAATATGTTTAGTGTGTTGCCATAATTGCATGCCTTAACCCCATCCATTAACCCCTTGGGTGCCGCAATCCAGCGATCGCAACAGCTAAATGACACACAAAAGGAGCAGCAGCTGCAGGATCATTTGGCTACTGTCTCCTACCGGACAGCCCATAATGTATAAAATGCCTTCCGGGCTGTCTGTGCGTCACCATGCCTGGTAGTGCATTGTGGCCATGGACGGGCATGGTAACTGACAGTTGCCATAGAGACAGCAATAGGCTGCATACTGATCTCTATTGTATCAGTGATCTGAAGATCACTGATACGAGTCCCCTACAGAAAAAGTAAAGCGTAAAATTTTATTCAGCACATAAAATGGAATTAAAAGCAATTAGAAACTCATATAAATGCCAGAGTGGTACCAAGTAAAACTTCAGTTCATCTCAAAAAGAGAAAGCCTTTACAGATCTCTGTACATGGAAAAATAAAAAAAGTTATGGCCATCAGAAGACAGGATGTATAAATATTGTTTTATTCAATAAAACACCTCTTCAACATAACAAAAGCTATATAAATTGAGTATCACCGTAATCATTTTGACGCACAAAGTAAAACAAACTTGCCATGTATACTGCAAGGTGAGCGTTGTGAAAAATAAAATTAAAAAACACTACTAGGATTGCAGTATATTCTTTACTCTGCCTTCCAAAATATCAAATTTAAAAGTGCAAAAAACTTTGTCCCCACAAAAATTATACCAATAAAAATGTCAACTCCTACTGTTTGTGGATGGGAAAAAAGGTTATATATGTGTGATCCTTTGTGTCTCCATTTTAATGTATTAGTTAGTATAACACCTCATATGCCTTTATATTATGGCACGTAAAAGCTGCCTGTATAACTATTGTCACTAATGTGCAAACAAAATGGCCGCCACATGATGTGGTTGTAGAGAAACCACCGTATAATCCAAGATGGCGTCTCCACCCAGTGTTCAGAAATTCCTGAGTTGTAGGGAGTATGCCTCAGTCAAGGATGTAAAAAATAACAGCTAACAGCTAGGTCCATGTGATGCTTTCTTATCTCACTGACCTTCAAAAAGTATAAAAACCTGCCGTTGTGAGAAAAAAGACAGAAAGTAAAATCCTGTCTGAAGCCAACACTGCGGGAAGATATAGGTACAGGTAATGAACAGGTGGAATCATTATGGGTAAATATACATGGGGGTAACAATAACAATATAATACTAATAGGGGTCTGCTACAGGCCCCCAAATATAACAGAACCCATGGAAGATGTACTCCTCAGGCAAATAGAGGCGGCTAATCAGAATGAGGTTATTATTATGGGCGACTTTAACTATCCAGACATCAATTGGGAATCTGAAACCTGTAGCTCTCATAAAGGAAACAGGTTTTTGTCAATAACTAATGATAATTACCTTTTCCAAATGGTGCAAGAACCGACTAGAGGAAAGGCCCTTCTAGACTTAATATTGACTAATAGACCTGACAGAGTAACAAAGGTTCAGGTTGAGGGGCAGGGGAATAGTGCCCAAATAAAAATTTTTAAATTTCCTTTATCCTTCAAGATTTTTTTTGTAAAGGAGCCACAAAAACACTGTTTTTTTGGAGGTAATTTTTCTGTTTAGGGAGGCCCTAAACGTATTGACTGGGAAAATGTGTTTTAATTTGGGCCCCGAACAAATAAAAAAGAGAATCTTTTAAAAACATCTTGGCTACCACTGGAGGGTACTCCAGGTTAACAAAAATTGAAACAGGAAAAAACCCATGTGGTTCAAAGGGATGCAAAAGAGGAAATAAAAAACAAAAAGAAAGTGTTTACCTACAAAAAAACGGAGGGTGGGGAAGAGGCACTAAAAGCTATAGGGAAAAAAATAAAGTGTGTAAAATAAAGATAAAGGAAGCAAAGCTGGAGACGGAAAAAACATGTTGTATGAAAGTAAAACTAACCCCAAAATTTTTTTTTAAAATATAAATAGTAAAAAATTAAAACAGAAAATTTGCCCTTTGAAAAATATGGAAGAGAGCAGTAGGGGAAATGAGAAAAACAAACCCATTAAACATTTTTTTCCCATGATTTCCGAGGAGGATTTTCCTGTTGACGAGAGATGTGGTAAATCCAATTTAAAAAAGTTTACTTGTCTAACCCCAGGAAGAAGTGCAGGCCCGTCTTAAAAAGTTTTAAAAAGACAAACCCCCCGGTCCAGATGGCATAAACCATTTTCCAAAGGGAGCTAAGTGATGTCATAGTAGGCCCCTTTTTTTTTAATTTTTATGGACGTCTAAAGGGGGGTTCCAAAGGTTTTGGCGCATCCATGTGGTGCCAATATTAAAAAAGGGGGGTAAAAAGTGATCCAGGAAACTATGGGCCCAGAAAGCTTCCCTCTGTTGTAGGTAAAATGTTTAAAGGTTTTCTCAGAGATGTATCCCGGAGTTTCTCATTAAAAAAAAATGTATAACGCCGTTCCGCAGGGTTCATGAAGGATCGGGCCCGTCAATAATTCCCTCACTTCTATGGGAAGTCAGTGTAGACTGGTCGGGGTGAGGACTGGATTTTATCTGATTTTTCTAAAGCATTTGATACGGTGCCCTAAAAGGTTGGTAAGTTAAAAAGAGAAGCTTGGATGGGAAAATGTTGCAAGTGGGTAAGCAACTGGCTCAATGATGAAAACAAAAGGGGATAATTTAAAGGTACATACCCAGATGGATCGCTGTTACTAGTGGGGGACCCCCAAAGGTTGTTTTGGGCCCCATCTTCTTCAACATTTTTTTTAATGATCTTACCAGGGATTGCACAGTAGAAATCTCTTTGCGACGATTTCTAAGTCTGTAAGTAATCAACCCAAAAGAGGAAAAAGTTTATTACAAAGGGATTGGATAAGTTTGGAGGCCTGGGCAGGGAAATGGCAGATGAGGTTTAAAACAGTAAAAGCAAGGTTATGCACTGGGGGAGGAAAAATCCATTTTTTGATTACATGTTAAATGGAAAAACAGGGTAAAAAGGGTCTGGAGAAGGACTTGGGAATCCTGGTGGCAAATAAACTTAATTGTGCAGCCAGTGTCAGACAGCACTGCCAAAAGGGAAATAGGATCATGGGTGCATTAGAAGGGGCATAGATGCACATGAGGGAAATTTTCCCATTATTAAGCACTGGTTAGACCCAATGGAAAATTGTGTTTTTGGGCACCAGTGCACAGGAAAGACATTGTAGGCTTGAAAAAGGTAAAAGGCCAACAAAAAAATAAAAAGGGCGGGTGGACTACGTAAACCCGAAAAAATTGGCAAGATTTGGGGTTATTTAGTTTAGAGAAAAGAAGGCTTCGGGGGGACATAATAAAAAAGTTTAAATACATTAAAAAGGGAATATTAAGATCTCTCCAAGATTTATTTATACCCCGGGCTGTATCTAGAACAAGGGGGCTCCCCTACGTCGAGGAACAAAGTTTCTTTTTAAAAAAAGAAAGGGGAAATTTTTTACTTAAGAGCAGGAGATTTGGAATTCTCTGCCAGAGGGAAAATTTCATGGTGGGGAAACCCCACAAGTTTAAAAAAGGGGTTTTGGGTGCATTTCTGGAGCGAATAATATAACAGTTTTAGTGACCGGGATTCAGGAGAGGGGTCTTGATCCCGGGATTTTTCGTTTTCCCGATTGGAGTGGGAAGAAATTTTTCCCTAAAATGAGGACAATTTGGGGGTTCTACCATTGGGGTTTTTTTCCCTTTCCCCCTTGGATAAAACCCCTTAGCACAAAGGCTAAAATGGAGGGACGTCTTGTTTTTTTTTGGGGCCTTAAAAAATATGATATAAAAAATTTTGGGAAAAACATAAGTGTTTAAACCAAAAGGCTTGTTGGATTTTCTTACTCAGTGGCCTTTCTTGTCCTAGGATAATTTGGAGACCCCATAGGATGTAGAGCCCTTTTGGTTCCACCCATTTAACCCCCAAAAAAAAAGAGAAACAATCCTACCGAAAAAATAAAATTTTGGGCTTCAGACTTGTGACAAAAAAAGTACAGTTTTTTCTAAACTCATTTCTTTTTTTGTTAAAAGTAATACAATTTTAAAAACCCCTATATAAAAATTTGTACATTGAAATTGTACGACCGCAGAGTAAAGTTTCTGTCATTTATCCCGCCGGCAACCTTAAATTGAAGCTCAAAAAAAAAGGGGTGGAACTGTGTCCTCCCCGCCATTTTAAATGCCCAATGCTAAAAAAAAACAAAAAAAAATTTGGTACCCTGTGCGCCCAAAATACACCAATACACCCCCAGATGGAAAAAAGAGGGGGGCTGAATCCAAAAAGGGGAACTTTTTGGAAGGTTTAACCTGTTCTGGACTTTAGGGGGTTTGCAGATGAAAAAAAGGCCCCCCCCAAAAATTTTTGTTTCCAAAAGCCAAAAAGCGCTCCCTTTCTTGTAATCCTGCAAAGCGCAACAAACAGCAGTTTACACCCCCCTTTTTGTGGGGGTTTTTTAAGTTTTAGCCCCTTAGGGGAAACCCGATGTAACCCGGGCTTTTGTAGTGGATCCGCTGGACCCCGAGGCGGGTGTAGCTAAGGCCCCGCCGGGAAAAGGAAACTAAGTAGCCCCCCGGGTTTTTAAACCCGGGGCCGGGCCCCCCGCCAAAAACGGGGGTTGGGCTTGTGGGCTTTGGGGCTACCAGGTCGTTTCCCCCCCCGGGCGTGACTTGCCCCGCGGCCCCCGGGGAAACCCAGGTTTCAGCGGGGGTAAAAAACGGGATTCCCCGAATCGTAGCGGTGGGGGAAAGGGAAATATGGTCCGGGAAAACCGGGGAAAGGGGTTTTTTGGGGCCGGGGGGGACAGGCGATTAAAGGTCAGGGCAGGCGGGGGAAAAGGGTTCCCTGGGGTTTTTGGGCAGGGGGATAAGGTCAGGGCAGGGCGGCAGAGGTTCGGAGTCGGGAAAAAGTAGCAAAGGTCTGGTACACCCCCGGCCCCAAAGGCCCTAAATTGACTATCGGGACGCTTTTTCCAAAGGCCGGGGGCAAAAAAGATAAACGGGGGAATTTTCGTGGGACCCAAAAATTAAATATGAGAACCGCGCCCGGCAAATTTTTCCATTTACCCGGGGCCTGTCCCCTTTAAAAATTTCATAACGAGCACGCGCGCCGCGGGGGCTTTCGCATTCCCGGGCAGGGGCCCCGGAAACCCGAACGGGGGGCGCCGGGTCAGGGGGGGGAAGGGAAAAAAAGGGGGGGGGGGGCATGCAGCCACGGGGGGGCGGGGGGACCCGCGGCCCCGGGAAACCCCTCCCCGGCCGGGGGGGCCCCGCCCGCGGGGGAACGGGTACGACCGCCCGGGCCGTGGACCCGGAAACCCCGGCGCAACCCCTTTCAGTTTCTCCCCTCCTTTTTTGGATTTTTAGAAAACATGAGGAGGAGGTTAAAAAAATTTAGGAAAGTTGCATTTTTGGCTCCCAGGAAAACCCCTCCTCGGGGCCGAAAGCCCTTAATTAAAGGGAAGGTTTCCCCTGGGCCGTATTTTATTTTTCCAAAAAATTTTCCCCTTTTCCTCATTGTGTCCCCCCCCCGGGGGCTTGGCTATGGGGAAAGGGGTTAAATTTTTTGGGGAGGGGAAAAAAAGGTTCAAAGGCCCAGCGGCTTAAAAGGGGGGAAAAAATGGGGTTTTCGTTTTGGATCCGGGAATTTGGGGGCAAAGGGGAGGTTTTTTTCGTCACCCGGGGTTAAATGCCCAAGGAAACCCTTTAAGGGTACGAGGGAAAAAACCCCAGGGCCCAAAAATTTTAGCTAGGAAAAATTCCGGCGCCGTAAACCCGAGGAGCCAAAAAAATTTTTTCACCTGGGAGGAATGTTGGGGCGGGGGGTTCCCCCCTCTTTCACCTGAGTTTCATTTGGGCAAAGGGGCCCGAAGTAAGGGAAAAAGTCGCCCCTCTCATGCCAGTGGGGCCCTTGGGTAAACCGAAATTTTTGGCGGGTACAGCGGGAAAATTCCCAAAATTTGTGGGAAAAGGGGGGGTGGGGGGGCGGAATGGCGGATAGGGAAAAAGGAAAGGAGAGAGCGGCTGCCCCCCCGGATCGATGGTTGTAACCCCAGGAATTTGGCCCAAGGGGCGTCGGTCCGTTGGGCCTGAACCCTTTAAAATACCAAAAGTGAGGTTTGGTAAATTCCCCCGAATCTGGTTAAAAACCCCTCCACCTGCCCCTTGGTTTTTTTTGGGGGGGTATTTTTGAAAGAAAAATCCAAAATTGAAATTGCGACGGGGGCATAAGTGACACCCAAAATCGGGAAAAAATTGGCACCGGTCGGAAAAGGGCAATGTTTGAAGGTAACCCTGTAGTCGGGGGAAACATGGTTTGGAAGAAAAGGGTTGGTAATTTTTGGGGAGGGCGGGAGGCCGGGGGGAGGTACGAAAATGGGGGCATTTCGAGAACCCGGCAGTAACCACCCGATGAACCCCCAAATTCCCCGAGGAGGCCCGGAAAAAAAAAGTGATGAATCCATTTGGTATTGTTTTCCAGGGGATCCCCCAGGCCCGGGGGAGAGGATGCAGGGGGCCCCGCGGGGCCCGTGGGTTTGGGGCCTTGGGTTGGACATTTTTGATAAAGGCCCAGCGTTTAAGTCCTAGTCTTTCCCTTTTGCCGGGGGCCCGGAAAAGTAGTGCCGTGGATTCAAAACGGGAAGAAAAATTCCTGCCCCCGGAATGACCAGCCCAAAGAGAGGTATGGCCCCCCTTTAAAAAACCTTTTCCTGATGCAGGCCCGGGCCCAAGGTCCCCTTTCCAGTAGGGACGTTTGGAGATTGCCCGGGAAAACCCCACGTGAAAAAAACCGTTCGGGGAAATTTTTGTGTTGTGACACGGGTTTTTCACCGGCCCCGTCCCGGGCCAACGGGGAAAAAGGGCGTCAAACCCTTTAAGTTTTTCTCCGAGGTCGGAAATGTATGCGGGAAAGTCGAAACCCTGAGGAAAAAAAAAAAAGGACCTTTGGGTTTTTTTGGCAAGGATTCAACGCTGGGAGGGGGTTGGGTTCAGTAAATTCTTATGGGCCCCTTAAAAAATGTCGAAAAGGAAAAGGGGAGCCCCTCCCGCAGATGTCGCCCCCTCCTCCAAAAGGTTTAAAATTGAGGCCCAAGAGTTCCCGGGGCCCCCAAAAGGCATAGTTCCGCTCCGGCCCGGGGGGGAAAAAAGGTTCCCCTTAGAGAAGAACCCAACATGTGGAATTTGCCTTTGGGAAAAATTTTTTGTGAGGGGCCCCCCTGCCCCACAGAAGAAGCCCTCCCCCCTCCCCAAAGGGAAAAAAGGTTTAACGGAATAAGGGCCGGGCCAAAAAAAGGGGGCAGTGGGAGAAGGCTGGGGGTTTTTTAAACCCAAAAACCCTTCTCAGCCTCCAGGAGACAAAGGGATCTCGGGTTGGGATTTTTCCTTTTTGGGGCCCTTTAGGAGCCCCCAAAAATGGGAGAAGTGGGGGGTAAAAATTTGGGGGGGTAATAATTCGGGGGAAAACCCCCGGAAGCCCTTGGTGGCCGAAAAACCGACAGGCGAGGCCAAATTTCAGTAAAGCAGAGAGTTTTGTGGGTCCATTTCAGGGCCCCTGGCTAGAAAAGATATATCCCGAGGAAGGGGTTTGGCTGGAAATGGGTGGAATGAAAAATTTTTTCCAGTTTTGGGGTACAGTCGATTTTTCCCGCGCAAAAAAGTCGCAGTAAACCCCGGCGCACCCGGGGGTTTGGTGCGTTCCTTTAAGACCGGGGGGTTGGGGAAAATTTTGGAATTCATTTAGTAATTACTTAACTGGTGTTCCCGGTGATTTCCCCAAAGGACAGGGGTTCCAAATTTCTTTTTTTAAATTGGGTGGGGCGGGGCGGAAAGGGCTTAAGTTTAAAATTGGGCCTCGGGGGGGGGTTAAAAACCCTTTCCCCTTTGTCCCCCCCCCGAATTTGTTTAGGTTGTAAAGGACCTCGCAGATCCAAATTGGAAAAAACTTTAGCCCCCTTGAGGCCGGGTTTGAAAAGTTCTGGTTCCCGCGGGAGAGGGGTTTGCCCTTTTTTTTAACCCGGGGATTTTATTGGTCCCCCGGGAGGCTATTAAAAGGACGGAAAGGGGAACCTCTTCTTCCCGTACGAAGGGGAAAAAAACCCCCGGGTCCCGGCCCGGGGAGGAGGACTTACGGAGAAAAAACCCTTTTGCAAGTTCTCCCTTTAATGTAAAGGGGGGACCAGGGGCCCGGGGTCTCCGGTACCCGGAAAGCCCGGGTTTTTCCCTTTTCCCCCGGGGCGGACTGGTTCCCGGAAAGAAAGGGCAATGGGGCGTTTGTAAGGCCCCATGTTTGGTTGGGGCGTATCGGGGCCCCCTTTTCGGGAGAATACGGCCCCAAAGGGCCGGGTTTCCTTTAGCCGGGTAGACCTTTGGGAAAAGTCGGCAAGCCCGGGGGCCGGGAGAAGTGGTAGGCCCCCCCCCCCGGGGGTAGGTACCCCCCAAGCAGGGTTTGGCCCTTTGGTCCCCAACGGGAGGGGCCTCCCTGTCTTCCAAAACCAGGTTGGGGCGTGAAGTTGCAAACAGGGGGCCCCCCGAGGATGCCGAGGAAAAAAGGGACAAGGGCGTGGAACTGTTTTTTCCTTATGTTTGGGCCCCCCCCGGAAAAGTCACTGGCCGGTTTTTCGGGTTTTGGGTTTTTTTAGGGGCCCCCCATTTTCCCCAGGAAAAAAGCAAAGGTTTTTCCAGGCGAAACCAAAGGCACCCCCGGGGACCGGGATAAACCCAAAAAAAAAACATGGTTTAAAAATTCCCGGCGCCCCGGTCCGGAAGGCAGGGAAATACGGAAAGGGAAAAACCAGCGCCCGTCTTCCCCCTCCATGGGCATCAAACCCAAAAATTTTGGGGCGGAAGAAAATGCACCCAGCGCCCCCTCTCCCCGGCACCCGGTGAGAGCATTTTTCCCCGGGCGTGGAAAGGAATTTAGCCGCCCTTTTTCTTGGGGTAGCTCCCCCCTGCCTTTTGTGAACCTTGTATCGATTTGGGGAAATGGCAAGGGGTTTTAAATTTGTTAGGGAAGGGGCCGGGAGTTTCTTGCTGCCCCCAAAACCCTCTTTTTAAACCCCGCCCCGGACAGACCCCTTTTTTAAAGGGGGGCGCAGGGGCGGGGGATCGTTCCCCCGCGGGGCTCCGAAGCCAGGATAGGAATTGAACCCCAAAAGTCCCCACAGAGGGACTCGCCCTGACGGAAGGCCCAAAAAGGGGGGGAAATCCCGCAGGGGAAGCACGCGCCCCCCTCCTCCCCAAAAACGGTGCGGAATTCCCGGAGGAAAATTGTAGGCCCCGGGGCACCCCGGGGGGGGCCGGGCCCCCGAGGGGGGTTTCCCAAGCCGGGGTTCCCGGAAAGGGAGGCTCACCCAACGAAGGGGCCATTTAGTCCTTTTCCGGGGGAAAAACTGGTCCGCCCCAGCTCCTGTGGGATAGAACTGGTTTAAAAAACCCCGGGGAGAGCTTGGGATCCCCGGGAAACGGGGAGGGTTTGAGGGGCCCAAGCTTGGGTTTCCCCCGGGGGCCAAAGGAACTGCAGATGTTGGTGGAGCCAAAGACGGGGGGCGGAGGCGGCTGGGGGGGGATGCTAGGAGCTGAAGCATCTTGGCGGGTGCCTGGCCCCAAATGTGTCCCCTTTTTGGGGCGATTTTTTTGCCCTTTGCTGGGCAAAAAAACCTGTTAAAATTCCGTGGGTGCTTGGGGAGAGGGGACCTTGGCGGGATCCAGGTGGATCTTCCCGTAACGGACTTGGTAGTGGATCCGCCCTTTGGAAACCCCCGCAGGCGATGATAAACTAAGCCACGCCAGGGAACGGAAAACTAAAATAGCCCCCCGGGTTTTTACCGGCCCGGCCCAAAGCCCGGGGTGGACTTGCTGGGGGCCCTTTTGGGGTACCAGGCGTTCCCCCCCCGACGTGAAAAAGCCTGCGGCGGGGAAACCGAGGTTTCAGCGAAGGTACAAAAAAGTAAATTCCCCGAAGTGCGGTGGGCGGCAGTATGGTCACGGCAGGCGGGCCCCTGGGTTTTGTGGCGTGGCAGGGTAAGGTCAGGGGGGGAGGGGGCCAAAGGTTCGTGGGGCGTGGGCAGGCCCATAAGGTCGGGGAGGCGGCAGAGGTTCGGGAGTCGGGGGGGAAAGTTGCAAAGGGCTGGTACAACCCGGGAAGGCAAAATTTGACTATCCGGGGAAACCTTTTACCCAAAAAACGGGCAAAAAAAGATCCCGTGGGGAAAATGACGTGGGACCCCAAAATTTTAAAAGAGACAGGCCCGGCTTTTTTCCAAATTGGCCGGAGTCCCAATAATCTAAATGAACGAGAGCCGCGCTAGGGGGGCGATAGGCCCTTCCGGCCGCAGGGGGCGCGGCGTCCGGGTTTGGAGGCGCTGGTCAGGGGGGTGAGGGGCGGTGGGGTGCACAGGGCCGGGGGGGGGGGACCCCGGCGGCACCGCCCCCCGCCGGGGAAACCTTGCCGCGCGGGGGACTCCGGGCGAAACCCCGGGCCGTGGAACCCCCGGGGCCCCGGCGGGGAAACCCCTTTTTTTTGAAATTTGGGGTCAAAATTTAAAATTTTTCCCCGAAAAGGAGAAAACCCGGGGTTTTCCCGGTTTGGTGCTCCTCCTCCTAAATTTTGGGGCTTGTGGTTGAGGGCAAATGGCGCACTAGGGCCACATTGGGGTATTTTTGAAAAAAATAGAAACGGGGGAGTCGTTTTTTTTAAATTGCATTTCCCCTTTATTCATTTTACCGTGTTTCCCGTTTATTAATGGATAAAACCCCCCCCCGCCCCAATTCCCCCCCCCCGCAAAAAAAAAGTGAATTTTTTTAATTTCAGCTCCCCCTTTTTCATTTTTTTCTGTTTAAACACCTAAAGGGGTTTAAAAAACGTTCTAAAAGTGTTTTAAATACTTTAAGGGCCCGTGTTTTTTTTTTAGTGGGGTTTTTATGGGGGTAATTTAAAAATGCAGGCCCCTAAAGCCAGAACTGGACTGATCTTTAAAAAAAATAAAAGTTGCAAATTTTTTGAAAATGTTAAAAATCCCCTACTAAATTTTTTAAGCCCCCTAACATATAAAAAAAAGACATTAAAAAATGATGTCAGCCCACAGTGGGGGTTGGTAGATGCGGTTTTTAAAAATACTTTGTGGTGAATAAAATTTTTTTGGCCCGTCCTGACTTACATCTTTCCCAATTTCCCTAGTCCCCCAGTTAAAAAAACGGAGACTTAAAGGGGGTGGCTGACATTGAACCTGGAGTCAAGCCCCATAAAAAAAACCAAATGGGCCCGCTGGGCCCCAGCTGCCGTGAGTACAGAACGTTTTGGTGAAATCTTCTAAAAAAGGGCACAGACAGCAAAACAAATGTGAAACCTGTTCCCTGTACGATCCAAAACTAAAACAAAATTTTTTGCTGGAATTACATGTAATAAATCTACCTGTTCCGACTTACATACAAATTCAACTTAAGAACAAACCAACAGTCCTGATCCCGTTTGTAACACAGGGACTGTTTGTATCTGTCTTGCACACAGACAGTTTAGACCTTTAAAATGACAAATTTTGATAAACAAGGATTGTATGGACCAAAATGTCTTACTAACTTAAAGCACAATGTGTCACAAGAAAGTTTGTCTGAATTACATGGATAGTTAAAGTAGTATAATGTTGTACCGTGTTAGCCATAGAAAGTAGTAGAAGAGTGAAGTAATCAGACAATGCCTTATATCTGATGGTCACTTTCGACAGGACTAGCTCCCTTCTTCAGACATGGTGTTATACAACAAACTGAAAATACACAGACTTTTTATACACAAAAGACATGGATCTTCAAAGGAACTTAGAATCCTTAACATCATGTCTGAAGAAGAGAGCTAGTCCTCTCGAAAGCTCACTATCAAATATACTCAGTTAGCCTCTAAAAGGTATCGCCTGATTTCTTCACTCTTCTATGATAGTTAAAAGCATTAAAAAGTTATTCCCACATAAAGTGACACATGTCAGATTTAAAAATAGGGCTGTGTCAGGAAGGCCAAAACTGTCTGCGTCCTTAAAGGGTTCAGTGTTTATTTTCTATGGGCAGGGATTTTGTTAGGAAAAATATTAAAAGTCTTTTATTTTACTTAAGGTTTTTTATACTTATTTATTATGATTATTATTATTATTATTATTTCCACTTACGGATACATCTCCAAAGCGGGCAATGGGGTGAGAGAGGGACCCACCTCTCTCTAAAACCACATATATGCAATGGTCACTGTTCACTGCAGCATCTAAGAGGTTAAACAGCCTGGATCTGAAGTCTGTCCACTCTTCCCCATTAGAGCAGGGTCCTGGCCTTCATCAGACCCCCTTAGCACCCGCTTCAACCAGCACAGGACACTGATACCAGCTAACTTTTACTCTGGCGACAAAAGACATATTGTGGTCCTTAATGGGTTAGGATCACTGGACACAATGTAACAGTAGAACGCTCGTTACATGAAGATTGGGTTAGGTTCTCTTTCAACATGAACATATATTGGATGGAGAGTACATTTTAAGGGGGAGTTCACACAGTGTCGTGCGGAGCGCACCGGTACGCACTGCAAAACGTGTTTGCTGCACTGTTGAATTAGGCGCTTGCAGGGGCGTCACTTCCACATGATTACGCCACACAATGGCCTGAGGTAGATATCTGCCTCCCATACTTCATTAGGCACAGACAAAAATACAAGAGTAAAATCCACGTCGTCTAGATATCGCTGCATACTGTATTTTTATTGCAGCTTGTGCGAAATGCACTTGAACATTGTTTTGGACGTAAGCTGCATTGTATTTTGGCGCAAAATATGAATGAAAATACCCACCAGGAAATGCAGTTGATATCCGATAACTGGTGCCATCCCACTACTTCCTGCAGGTCACCTCTCCTTTAGTTACATAATTAGTTTGGTTAAAAAAAAAGACCGATATCCATCGAGTTCAACCAAGGTTGGAGAAAGATGTTGATGAATTGAGGAGTACAGGAAAGTTTTTGCCCTTATTTTCCCCTGTTGATGCCGACTTCGGAAACCACAAGTGACCATTACAGGACACATTGGGGAACATGAATGAAAGGGGCGCAGCCCTGTTTGCAATAAATCTCCTGCACGCCAGTATCAGGGATATTATCAGGCTTTGTAATGCGTCTGAGATCGGGGGGCGCTGGAGGCGGGGGGGGGGGGTTTCTACAACCGTACGAAGCTGCACATTACTGCTGGGACAGGGAGAGACCTTTACAACGGGTCACCTGAGCCTGAAGTGTCGCTTTGCGCTAGACTGCGCCTGATTTATGACCCGCAGTAGAAAAGATTAATAAATCTGGTGCATTCTACACTTTTTATATTTGCAGAAAAATTGGCGTTTAAATGCCAAAAATCATACCTATCGTCCAATGTAACTATAAAATCCTTGTTACAGGAAGCTGTTGGTTGTGGCTTGGGTTCGATTTTAACATGAGCAGATTTTGGAGAATTTATTTCTGTAGTTCACATTTTTCTCATTTCTCTTTGACACAGTGAAGCGCTCTACATGTACATAATGTGCGCTCACATGATGCTTTGACCGTACAGTATAGGTAAGAAAAGGATCAAATGTAAACATTCTTAGTTGCACGTCTATGTTTTATTTTAAACGTATCCACCATATAAAGTGAGGTTTAGATACGTTTGTGTCCTTTTTTTTAATAAAAAATGTATACCTTATTAGTCAGAAGTCTGTTCTAGTCAATAAAGTTTTGGGATTGGAATAGAATAATGCACACGTTAAATGCATGCGAACGTATACCATTGCATACGTCGCTCATTGACTTCAATACAAAAAGAAACGATGCTGGCACGTATGTTTTTTCATGGGACACAAAATGTAACAGACTAAAAAAAAAGCAATGTATGAACATAAAGCGTCAAACGTTTCAAAAGGAGGCTCTTTTGACATCTCGTCTCACCATGTACTGCTAGGTCTACACAGTCTATGGATACATCTATGGATATTTATAGTCTGTGGACATGTCGTACTGTTTTTGGCTATCAAAACATATACATTTGAGGTCATGTGAACCGGCCCTAAGACAAAGCGAGCACAGCTCCCCAAAGACTCTACTGGGTTGGACTGACCTTGGCCAGACCCAGCCCGGCTGCACCTCCACCGGAGCGCGGCTCAGACACCATCGGGCGAGGGCGGCTCTGATGTTCAGTTGTAAGACCAGAAAAGCACTTGATATTTTAACGATTAAACATTTGGTAAACAGATTTTTGTAACATAATCACACTAATTATGCAGAGAATCTAGAGGAGATTATCTTTCCCTTATGGCCTTCTTAAACTGATGCATTTTCGGCTGATTTAAGCTTTGAGATTCTCATGGAAGAAAGTCATATTTCTCCTCCGCTTACCCGAGATCCAATTAATCAATAAGTAATTGCTTTTAAATAAACTGTTAGTCCATCACTGGTGTTAGTGGAGAGCGCGCTCCATCACTGCAGCATTAATCAAGCAAATGCAGGGAAAAACTATGCAAAAATCAACATTTGGGCTAGAATTTTTAAAGGAAAGATTTCTTGACATTTTCTGCTATATTGCTGCCCAGCTGATAATATCATGCAGACTCCTGATGTAACGGCTGTTGACGTGCCACAGTGCAGTAGGATGGTAACCATAGGACCAGCCGCTCTTAATTAGGCATGTTAAGAATCTATGGCGCATTGTAAACTCTTGGCACGCATTGCTACATTACATGTGCTGTAGATAGAAAGAAATTATGACCCCAGGACTGAATGTATAACAAAGAGCGTCCTCTACGACTGGAAGGTTTCACCATCATTACAGAGGAGCAGTATTTACTGTGAGAGCAGGGACATTATGGAGGTCGCTGCCAGTGAAAGGGGTCAGTACAGAGAGCTCCCCCATGATCTGTCTATACCAAGGACTGGATCCATAACAAGGGGGCATCCTCTGTCTGCAGTGGTCTCTAACTGTGGCCCTCCAGCTGTAGGGAAACTACAACTCCCATCATGCCCACTGTTATAGATTATATAAATGCATGATGGGAGTTGTAGTTTCCCTACAGCTGGAGGGCCACAGTTAGAGACCACTTGTCTAGAGGAAAGAAAGTTTCTACTTTAGAATATAAAGGAATTCTTTACTGTAAGAGCAGTGACACTATGAAGGTCTCCACCAGAGTAAGGGGTCACCGGGAACTCACTACGTGGACTTGACGTCCGTTGGTTGCAGAGAACACCCGGCCTACGGACGTCAAGTCCAACGCTCCTTATCTCCAGCCCAGAATTATTCCAGCCCCCTTTTGTGGAGGTACCTCACTCTCTTCTATTGGACATTGTATGCTCTACATATGTACCTACTAGCTCTTTTGTAGCCTCTACGTTATTACCTCAGCACCGATCTTGATGTCACTTGATAAAGGCGACTGCCGAAAAGTAAAGCACTTGTCGAGTATGTCCCTGTCATAAACTATGTATCTCTTTGGAATGTTCCACGCCTCATGTAATAAATATTATTATTTGCAACACATACTTTTTGGTGTGCAGTGGATCTATATCTTATACTGGAGCTTGGCAAACTTATGCCTTTTCCACTTGCACCCACTCTAGATCCCCTTTTGCCAGATTAGTATGCGTGACCATTTATTTTCTATGAAAGGTTATAGCGACTTGATTTCTGGAGAGGGGTTGAAGTTCCAGGAATTAATTCTGATTTGCTGTCCAGGAGGAATTTTTTCACCTAAATGAGGACAACTGGCTCCTACCACATGGGTATATTACCGTGTGTCAAGCTCAAGGCCCGTGGGCTGAATCCGGCCCTCCCCATTATCCGATGTGGCCTGCGAGAACTTAGACACAGCGAGCAAGGATGGACGAGGTCTGGACGCAAAAGGACTGGCTCTACACTACAGGGTTTAGATGCCTTTCCTGAAAAATATAGTATCTCAGGTAATGGGGATTCTGCAGATCAGACATTGATCCAGAGATTATTCTGATGCCAGATTTGGAGTTGAGAAGGAATTTTCCCTCTTGCATGGGGCCAATTAGTTTCCGCCTCTGAAGTTCTTGTCTTTCTCTGGCCAAAAACTTGCAAGTTTACATAGTTTTTAAGGATCCCCTTTAAAGACAATTTTGGTACCCCGCACCTCTTTTGGCACCTGCTTCCCGGTGGTAGAAGGGGGGAAACAGAAACTAATGAGCTTCCTGTCCTCAAGCAGATGAGGAGGAACTGCAGGAAGCCACAGAAAATGTAATGAAAGTACATTACAAATATGCTGAACTATGGGGGAGATTATTTAGAACATATTTTCTTCTACTGGGCAACCCCTTTAAAGAACACAGTAACTGATGTCATCATCAGGTTTGAGATGCAAGCAGATATCAAGCAGAGGGAAGCGCCCCTACCTCGTACCTAAATGTTTTAGGGTGTATCTGTCCTGTGGAGGAACTAGTTTAGTAAAACATCATATACAATTTTTTTTATTCATTTTGATAATTAACTTTTTTCAACTTTTTCTCTAGGGTCAACATAGTCCGCAGTTCAGTCCAGAGTCAGCAGTCCTTTCAGTCTGCAGTTCAGTCCAGAGTCAGCAGAGTCCTTTCAGTCTGCAGTTCTGACCAGAGTCTTCAGAGTCCTTTCACTCTGCAGTTCAGTCCAGAGTCAGCAGAGTCCTTTCAGTCTGCAGTTCAGTCCAGAGTCAGCAGAGTCCTTTCAGTCTGCAGTTCAGTCCAGAGTCAGCAGAGTCCTTTCAGTCTGCAGTTCAGTCCAGAGTCAGCAGAGTCCTTTCAGTTGCAGTTCATCCAGAGTCAGCAGTCCTTTCAGTCCCGCAGTTCAGTCCAGAGTCAGCAGAGTCCTTTTAGTCTGCAGTTCAGTCCAGAGTCAGCAGAGTCCTTTCAGTTGCAGTTCAGGGCCAGAGTCAGCAAATCCTTTTAGTTTTGCAGTTCAGTCCAGAGTCAGCAGAGTCCTTTCAGTTGCAGTTCAGTCCGAGTCAGAGAGTCCTTTCAGTCTGCAGTTCAGTCCAGAGTCAGCAAATCCTTTCGTCTGCGTTCAGTCCAGAGTCAGCAGTCCTTTCAGTTTGCAGTTCGGGCCAGAGTCAGCAGAGTCCTTCCAGTCTGCGTTCAGTCCAGAGTCAGCAGAGTCCCTTTTTGTCTGCAGTTCAGTCCCGAGTCAGCAGGTCCTTTCCGTCTGCAGTTCAGTCCAGAGTCAGCAGAGTCCATTCAGTCTGCAGTTCATTCGAGTCTCAGCAGTCCTTTCAGTCTGCAGTTCAATCCAGAGTCAGCAGTCCTTTCAGTCTGCAGTTCAGTCCAGAGTCAGCAGTCCTGTCAGTCTGCAGTGCAGTCCAGAGTCAGCAGTCCCTTTTAGTTTGCGTTCAGTCCCGAGTCAGCAGGGCCTTTCAGTCTGCAGTTCAGTCTAGAGTCAGCAGAGTCCTTTCAGTCTGCAGTTCAGTCCAGAGTCAGCAGAGTCCTTTCAGTCTGCAGTTCAGTCCAGAGTCAGCAGAGTCCTTTCAGTTTGCAGTTCGGTCCAGAGTCAGCAGAGACATGTCAGTCTGCAGTTCAGTCCAGAGTCAGCAGAGTCCTTTCAGTCTGCAGTTCAGTCCAGAGTCAGCAGAGTCCGTTCAGTCCGCAGTTCTGTCCAGAGTCAGCAGAGTCCTTTCAGTTTGCAGTTCAGTCCAGAGTCAGCAGAGTCCTTTCAGTCTGCAGTTCTGTCCAGAGTCAGCCTTATTTTCTGTATTTCTATGAAGTTACCACGACGGACCTCCTCCCCTGGTTGGGACAGGCAGCACAGGCAGGGGTGCAGCACCATTATCTGGTCACAAAGTGTTATTTAGAGGTGCCCGATAAAGTGCATTTTCCAAGTGGTGGTGATGTCCTATACTTTGCTGTATAGTTGGCAGGAATGATAGCAGTCAGACCCTCACTGATCAAACATCGGTGGCAAATCCTAACGATATACTACCAAAGGCTGTCCTGAGATTGCCCTGTAAAAAGGGGTCAAGGTAATGATCCATCAGCAAAGATGATGTCTATATTCCAGCAATAAGATATGCTATACCAGGCTCGGACTGGCGCCACCACAGGGTAGCAGCGGAAATCCCAGTGGGCAGAAAGCAAGAGTCATCTCCATATATGCAGCACTGTACTGTAGCTGTAGGGTGGGCTCCAAGAATCAACTTCACTGGTTGGTCCCAAAAATCAACTCAACTGGAAAGCCTAAGCAGTCAACTCCAGTAATGGGCCCCAAGAATCAACTCAACTGGAGGGTCCCAAGGGTAAAGATCAGTGGTGGGCCCCAAGAATCATCTCCACTAGTGGACCCAAAGAATTTACTCCATGGTGACCCCCCAAGAGTCATTCCCCGGTGGCCCCCAAAAATCATCCCCTGGTGGCCCCAAAAAATCAACTCCACTGGTGGTTCCCCAAAAATCACTCCACTGGGGTACCCCCAAAAATCACTCCACTTAGACCCCTAGATTCATTTCCATGGGGACCCAAAAGGGCATCTCCCCGGGGGGCCCTAAGAATAGCCCATGGTGGCCCCAAAAATCAAAATCATGGTGGTTCCCAAGAAAATTTTCCACTGGCTTCCCCCCAAAAATCATCCACTGGGTAGCCCCCAAGAATTTATCTCCAATGGTACCCTGGGGAAACATTGCCTGGTGGGGCCCAAAAATAGCTCCATTTTTCCATTGGGCCGGGGGCCCAATAAAATTTTTTTTTTTTTTTGGGGACCCAGGGACCCAAATCCACCACTGCGTAATAGTAGATCTAAAAACATCCCTTTAAACCCTAACACACCTTTTGCAAAATACGGCTCCCGGCTCTTGTGTGAAAATTTAAATTCCCGGGGCTGAAAACCCTTTGCCCCCAGGCTCAGGATGGAAGTATAGCTAGAATGCTCTGCACATTACATGACGTGCGGTCAAGGCCTTCGCCGTCCGCACCTTTTGTCTAGGCCTCTGGTGCACTTGGGGCTGGTTTTTGGATTGCCCCTAACCCCATAAAAAAGAAGATTCCCGATTTTTTCCCCCCCGGGAAAACGGGAGGAATGAACCCGAGCTGCGCCCTAAGTTTACCCTTTCCCTTTCCAAAATTTGCAAGCGGCAAACGAGGAAAAAAAAACTTTGCAGGATTGAAAAGGTCTTTCCGCCATTTCAAATTAACATTAATTCTGATCATTTATCCTTCCCCTTTTTATGGTTTGCTTCTGCTTTTGCACTAGATCAGCCTCACATTTAAAAGGGGAATGGGCCCCCGGGGGCCCCTTATCAAAAAATCTAATGGCATTTCACTGCAAGTCAAAGGTCATTTTTTTTGCGCATTTGACTTTCCAAACTGGGGAAACTAAAAAAATTCAGAGGTATAAAAAGTAGGAAAAATGGGATTGAAAACAAAGCACTCCATTTCCAATATGAAAATCCAAACCAGTCAATTGACCCTTTTATTGCTGGTTACATAGAAAAACATTTAGGTTCTCCGCATGAAGAGAAAGAATTTTTATTTACACGGATTTTCCAAGTAAATTCAGCCCTTTAATCTCCCAACAACAACCAGGGAAGGGAAAGATGTCAGCGGAAAAGGATTAAAAAAATTCCAAAACAGGGTGGGTTCAGCCGGGGCTTGCATTTTTTCCTCTATTCCCTTGGTAAGCATTTAATTTCTTTATTATATGCAAGCGAGGCAAATTGTGCTTCATCAAATCTGTATTGTGAAATTTTAATATTTCATATCAAAAACAAAAATGTGCAGAACAACCTTTCTCATAATAGGAACATCAGGATCTCCCAAAAGTTTAAGCCCCCATTTTAAAATTTAAATGGCTCTGTTTAGAGTTGGAGAATTTGGGGGCCCCGGCCCGTTTAAAAGGACCTTGTGTTAAGTAAATTGGGTTTTGGGAAGGGTCATTTTTTATCAAATGAATTTTTCAATAATGTTTCATTTTAAAATTTTTCTTAGGTGGAAAAAGGATAACCCCCAAATGTGTTTTTTGTGCAGTGAATGGTATAAACTACCAGTAAACTTCAACCGGGGGTTTTAAAGTCCAATTTTACATTAAGTAATGTAGAGCCCCTTACCCCTAGGGGACAGGGCAGTTGCAAAAACCTCAGGATACGGTTTGTTCCCCGGGAAGCCTTCCATTTCCCTTTTGGGGAACGACCCCCGGGAGGGTTAAAAGGGTTTGGGCCCGGGACCCAACCCTGGGAGAGGCGCGCTCCTGACCAGGAGTTGGGCAGCTCTGCCAAAAGGGGTCTCCCCAAAAGGGTGGTCTTCAGGGGCCCATCAGGGGGGCTCGGACGGGGGCACCAATCAAACTGGGGGAGCGTCCCCGGGCAGACCTTTTAAAAAAATCCCTTAAATTTCCCCCAGGCCTTTTTTCTGTCAAAGGTGGGTTTCCCTTGCTGTTTTTCCTGTGACTCCCCGTTTGTGTTGTTCTCCCGTATTTTTGACCTCCCGGGCCCCTTTTTTGACCCTTTTCTTGTTTCCTTTTCCCATTTTTTTACTAACCGGGGGTTTGGCCCCGGCTTTTTCTGACCATTCCCCTTGGCTTAATTTTTTTTGCCTTTTTAATTCCTGCATCGTTAAAGACCCCAAAATGTTTTTTTACTGCGTTTTTCCCCGAAAAGGGAACCCGCACTTAGCAGCGTTGGGGGTGTGGGTCCATTGGGTCTGGCCGCCCAAAAGGGCCCGGGTTCCCCCAAGTAGGCAGGGACAGTGGGCTGGGGGGGCAGTCAAGGGGCCCACTACCCCCTCCTCGAAGGGGACAAAAACCCCCCAATCTCTCCCTGGCTCACCCCGCCCAAGGAAAACAACCCCCCCCAAAAGGGCAAACCCCGCACTGGAAAACCCTTTTCCTGAAAAAAAAACCCCGCTCAAAAAAGGGGGCCGGTACAACCAAAAAAAAAAAGATAGGTGAGGTCAGACAAGCTGAGGTCAAGGTAGGAGAGAACACAATACAAAAAAACAAGAGCTGGAATACCCAGATAAAGAGCCAAAGTCCAGAACCAGAGAAACAAAATATAGCAAAACCCGCAGTACACAAAATCCAGGACACAAAAGCAATCACAGGCACTGAAGCAACAACCCGATGGGTTTTAAAATACCTGCCCCGACAGGTAATGAATTTTTTGGGGCTTAATTCCCAAAAACCCAAAGTAGGCTGAAGGGTCAAACAAAGGGAGGTATCTCCTAGAGTGACAGATACACATTGCTGACAGCGGTACAATGCCACACAACATCCCAAAATTTTTCTCCATAAAAGGACTCTGTGGGGACTCCCCCCTAATGGGGCCATAGGTTCCAATTTTTACAAATGACAAAAATCCCTTTTTGCCCCCCGCTTTTTTCCCCCCCTTCCCTGATTTAGATTAGACAGTTGCTATTCATAGCCTCAAAAAAAACCCTTTCGATTTGGCGATTTAGCTGCACGTGTTAAAAATCTTGCAAAAACAAACCATTTTTTCCCAAAATGTTTTCAATTAAAAAAGGTCTGACCTATTCCCAGAAATCCCCTCTTGTAAGGGCCATCACTCCTTTAGGGCGCTTTAGCTACAGACCTCTTCCATTTTCATGTAGACTGCCCAACACTGGTTGCCTTTTTAGGCCAGACCTGGGTTCCCTTTTTTCCCCGATGGCTTCCAGCACTGGGGGGGTAAGTACCCGACCTGTTCAAATTTTTTCCTATAGACTGCCAAACCCTTTGGGTTTTCCTTTAAAAGCTACGACCTATTCATTCTTCCCCGATTTGGCTTCCAGCATGGTTGTATTTGTTTCAGACCTGGCCCTTTTTAAGTGCAGTCAAGTAGAAGGGCCCGTAAACACGCCCATGAATTTTAAAATGAAACCAAGGGAAAACCCGGGCTGGGTGAGACCCCCCCTTTTAAGTCCTTGTGATTTACTTGCCCCTTCAGTTTCTAGCATCGTTTCAATTTTAGTCCCCCGGGGTTGGGGTCCCCGTTCTGGAACCTTTTTTTGTGCCCCAGCTAGTTTAAAGCCCCTATTTGTCCCAAATTCTCTTTGGGTTTTTTTTAGTTCTTTACTTAGGTTCAGAAAGTAAAGGGGGATTGTTTAGGATACTTTTCCCAAAGGGTTGAATGTTTTTAGAGGGAAACTGGTGTAAGGTCAGTGATTTGGGGAAAAGGTTTTTAAGGGGTGGATTAAGGGGAAATTTAATTGTTGGGGTTTAGGTATTTCTTGGGGGTTTTACTTCCAGATTCAATCATTCCATCTTTATCCCCAAATCCTTGTCCCTCGCCGTCTTGGGCCATTTTCAATGGTAAGTCCCTATGATTATTTTTTATTTTATATATTTGTATTACTTGCATGGGACTGCTGATTGGCTTCATTTCATTCTCAATTCAATTTGCCATCCATGTCAACCAGTATTGTTGGTTTTAAAGGCGCTGTTCTTATTAAAAGCAATTTTTTCCCCGAGCAGAAATAAATTGGGGGCGACATATATGAAAGGGGCCCTTTTCCCAAAAACAGGGCCGAAAAACTAGCAGCCCCCTTCGCCCCTGGGTTTTTAACCCGGGAAAATTCAATAAACAGGCGCATTACAGAAACACCCGCAGCACTTTGTTTGATTGATTTCGGGTGGGGGGGTGCTGGAGGGGGGCCACTACAAAACCCTTCGAAACTCCTATTTATATTTCCCGGTCCGGCAATTCCAGGGGCAAATTTCTGCTGGAACAGGGAGGCCAAATTTTAAAAAAGGTTTAAACTGAGCCCGAAATGTTGTACTAGTACTAGAATGTGCCTGATTATGCAGGGGCATAATTCATGTTTTCAAACATATGCGCATTAGTGGAAAAAAGACGCCCGACATTTATGTTGATTCAAATGCAAAATTTCGTAAATTTTTTGGGTTAAAAGGTTGGGTTTAGAGGTGCTTAAATTTTTAAAACCCATCATCTTTTTTTGCATTTTTCGTACCCTTTGTTAGTTTTAAACATAAACCCGTTTCAATTGGTTACCTTTTAATAAACATTTTTTTAATTCATAAACTGCTTTAAAATTTTTTTTGTTTCTACATTAAATAAACATTTAATTGCAGCCAATTAATGGGGATTAGAAGTCATTATTAAGGTATTTAATAAAGTTTGTGCAAAACAGCTTATCTAACATTTAAAAAACCAAAAAAAACAGGTTTTTTTAAAACAGTGGGGGGGGCAAAAAGAAAACCCCGGGGACTTTTTTTTTTTTTTATGATCCTAGAAGATTAGTTAATGGAGTTTTCCAGCAATCATCCCACAGACCAGTCACTATATATAAACAAATGTGTATTATCAGTGACTGGAAATTGGAGAGACAGATGTTGATCAATAAGGGGATAGGTGGGCTACAATACCTTCAGATAAGTAACAGCAATTAATAAAATTCCTCTTTTGGAAATTATGAACAATTTAATTTATTGTCTCTATAACTACACAAACAGCAATAGGCAAGTTGGCAGAAAATTTCCCTAAAGCGAAAAAATTAAAAACTTTAAAATGAAAAAATAAAAACATAAACAACTTGGTAAAAATTTGGGTGTGTCGTGAACGGACAACCACGAACCCCCGCCCCTGACCTGCACCCGAAATTTTGGAAATCTTTTTAACGGCAGGGTGTTCAAATAAATAGCAGTGGGGGATCTGTTTGTGAGGTCAATCTTTTCTGTGAAGAACAAGGGTCTTTTGGGCCCTTATTTCATGAAGGAGAAACCAAATTGTAGCTGTTGGTTTTACCCCATTCCCCTGAGTACAATGGGCCAGGAAAGAAAAAATTTTTGATCAAAAGTAAATTGAAGAGGGCAAAACATATCAAAAGTGCAGCAATAATTGGCTCTCACTAAAAAGACAGAAATGCTTTAAACCGAAACACGGGGTTGGGAAAAAACTATCCCCCAATCACAGAATAACAGGAAGGGATAGAAGCCTCCAATGATGAACTCCAGGGAGATGTATCCAGTTACTGTGAGAACTACAACAATCAGAAACCCTCATAAGTCACCATTGCTGAAAAAATGTGTTACAGTTTGCTAAAGAACAGATTGACTAAAGAGAACATTGTATGGACAGATGAGAGCAGGAAGAACCAAAACACTGAACCGTGTAAGACTTAAAACAGGGTTTGCTGCCAAAATGGTTGGGGATCTCTCTCATCCTCTGGAGTTGGGCCCATTTATTGCAGCCCAGGCACCATGGACCAGTTTGAATACAAAATTTACGGGGAGGAGGCCATTTTCCCTTTTTGCTGTAGAAGATTTTGCCCTTTGAAAGGGTTTTCACCAGGACAATGACCCCCAAAACAGCGCGGAAACATCTTGGTTCCTACAAAAGATTGTGTTTAAAGCGGCCCCCTTTTCCCCCAGCCCCTCGATCCTTTGGGAAAAATTTGAGGAGTGACATCAAAAATGCATTTTTTCATGCAAACCCTAAAGATGCAAATGAACTGTGGGATGTAGTAGAGTCTGCGGGGACAGGAGGAGCTGTGCCAGGTGTCAGAGGTTAGGTGACTCTAGGCCACAAAGATGGAAACAGTCCTCAGAAATAAAGGTAACAAACTTACCGGATACAGAAAAAAAAAATTGGGGAAAAATTTCGTTTACCTGTAAATTTCCATTTGGGAAAATGAGAAACACAGACGATTGTTACATTATCTTTGTATCAGTTTATAATTTAATATTTCAATCATGTCTACATTTGGATGTGAAGTGCGAACCTCAGTACTCCCCGTGTCCCCAAAACTCCCGTGCTCCAGTGCCCCCAGTACTCCCAATACTCCCAGTGCCCCCAGTACTCCCAGTTCCTCTGTGTATATGGAAATAAATGCTGCTATGAGGATTGAGCTTTTTCTCATTTGTTTGTATCACACAATTTTTATTCTGCACATAACTATAGATATCAATACGGCAATAAAACCAGGAGTCTGGGACCATTTTCATGAACAACCAGTGGACACGCCTTCATTAAAAGTTTTAGATAATTTTGTTCTCTGCTGGGATTGTGACTTTTTGGAAAGGGATGTGGCTTGATGTGCACCAAATACATTATATTAGAGTTTTTAGAGGACAATGTAGCCCACAGGAAAAAAGGATAAAAAGTTTGCGAGCCATCCAATCACAGACGACACAGGAACGCTGGTGCACACCGCTGGGGCTGAGGTGCAAATAGAAAACTCTTCAAAGAAACCCGGCAGGAGTTTTGTTTGTTTGCTATTCTTTTTTTGTTCTGACAACGTTTTCCCTATAAACTGTTATGCCAATAAAAAAGGGGGGACCCCCGTTGGCCCGGAGGACGTTTCCTCCCTCTTGGGCAGATCCCCCCTTTCCACCCTTTTAAAACAGTGTGAAAGGGGCTTTCTGCCCTGAAGTCAAACTTTACCCCGAGAAGAGGAAAATCAAGAGTTAAGGACCCTGTGATGAGGTAACCTTGACATATTGGGTCGGCATTCACAGATCCATCAAAATGTGCACTAAATGCCTCTGTCTTAAATATATAGAAACGATGACAGTAAAGCAGGTTTAATAGTGTTTACCTGAGTTAAGTGCCGTATGGGATTTTGTATTATAGCACAGGTACACAGAGTAGTTATAGGTCAGAATTATGGCCCTATAGGAAGACCATTTACTGTTATGCTGGGTCCGTGCACAAGGCTTTGTCATATACATGAGCCCCAGGGTAGAAGTAATGTTTTCATACAATCAAGGTTGACAGTGCACATAGTATTTCTTAATATAGGTGTATAAAATTCACAAAAAAAGCTTTGTTTTTCTTAATTTGCCTTAAAGGGGTTGTCTCGCTACAAAGAATAGCTTTCAAATTGTAGGGAACACAAAATAAAGACATTTTCCAAATATATTTAGCTTTGTTCTCTGTTTTCCCTAAGGAGATACAAGTGAATTTATGACCTCCCTGGCTATTTCAGTTTCCCTCAGTAACTGACCTGTAAACAATTCTCCCCCTGCTGTTTGTTCAATGAGATAACAGTGACTGAAGTCATCACACAGGTCACTGCAGTGTCGTGCTGTGCAGTATAAAGCTTGATTTATGTAAAATAAACAGAACTTTTAATTAGAGCTTTAGTTTTGAGGGATCAGATAAGAAGTCCTGTTAGTAGTTTGAGAATTTAATCTGATCTAATTAGCATCTGAAAGCAGAGCACAGCATGGAGCTGTACAAGCAAGGAGCTGTATGCAAATGAGTCAGTCTGAACCAGGAAGTGACAGAGTATTTCATTCATGCATTCTCTGAAACTCTGAAGGGAGAAAACTCCTTTAATTCTGGTATATAGCTTACACCTGCTCTTATAGCTGAACCCCATTCCTGTCTATGGGCTGCACCTAGTAATATAGCTGAGCCCCATTCTTGTCTATGATTTCGCCTAGTTTTATAGCGGATCCCCATTCTTGCCTATGGGCTGTGCCTGGTATTACAGTCCAGTATTATATTTGAGCCCCATTCTTGCCTATGAGAGCACGAAAATGCTGACAAGGAAATGTCAGTCTGTAAACTCCTACACTTAACAACAGCTCAACAACAATTAGGAGAACGTGTATCTAAAATATAACATTTATTTCATTAAGATTAAAAAATCTATCTATAGAGCAAAACAATTGACCCAAAACATATAATCAAAAGTGCACATAAAACGGTAGGTATATGATATTGGAACAATATCACTGTCCCTATTACAATCCTACATATCTACCATAGGTCCCTACCTAGCAAAAATAGGGCACCCGCTCCAATAAAGAGCGACCCTGTACAGGAACCTAGCCCTACTATCTAAAGCCCCTATTATACCCTATACTGGTGAGTACAATACAAAATCTCAGTTAACAATAATGTCCCAACATGTTTCTACCTCACTTGTGGCGTCATCAGGGGAATGAAAATAGCCAGTAACTGAGAATAAAGCTCGGTTACTGTTATACGAGGCCAAAGAACCAAGACATCTAGGAGCATATGGCTCCGATATCACAGAGGGCTATGGTGCGCCGACCATTCTTGCCTATGGGCATATGCCCCATATCACGATATGGTGCGCCGACCATTCTTGCCTATGGGCTGTGCCTGGTCCTATAGCTGAGCCCCATTCTTGCCTATGGGCTGTGTCTGGTCCTATAACTGAGCCCCATTCTTGCCTATGGGCTGTGCCTGGTCCTATAGCTGAGCCCCATTCTTGCCTATGGGCTGTGTCTGGTCCTATAACTGAGCCCCATTCTTGTCTATGAGCTTCGCCTGGTATTAGAGCTGAGCCCCATTCACAGGCCATAGACACGAGCTGTGCAGTTTCTTCATCTGTTTGTATATCTATAATGTAGGGATAAAGCGCAGCCTACATACACAATTGCGAAGCAAGTGGACAGATTTTGGGCACAGGTTACACTAATCTATTTCTAACATATATTTTGTTCACCTATAGATGATGGACATATGCACCTGAATACAGATTTAGCAGTCCGCAGGTTGTTATCACAGACAACACAGGACACATATTCTCTCCATTAATATCATGGGCTGGATAATACGCCGTCCAGTTAATCCCATGCACTAAACCCCCCTCGCCCCACCCATCTGCTACTTAAAAATGACCCCGAAAACCCAAACAAAGCTCCACAGATCCCGAATTTCTCATGAAGCAGCAAAGCAATATTTTACTTTATAAAATGACTCGGAGATGAAACAGATTGACCTCGGTAGTGGAGGAGGTTAAGTGGTCTGAAGGCTCTGCATGTGCCGCAGGCTCCGCCGCCCGCACAGATTACACGCCATCGTCTCCCACTCTTCCATAGTGAACGGCCTCATCATCTTGTATATGAGCAGAGAAATCTATTGTGCTCGGGCCTTGCAGGACGACCTGCCTTTCCACAGCAATTCATAAGACTATTCTGCAAGCCTAACTAGAATACAATGACATAATAGGGGAGAAAAAAAAGGAGCTTTGTGCAAAAAATGGCCCAATTTCCTAGCGAGGAGCCTCTGAGCCATCATCCTCCGGACTATTCTTCTAAGTCACACTATTAGGCGGAATGGTTTGCTAATGGTATATTAGGAAGACATACATAATGCATGCTATGTACCTGCCCCGCTGCAAAGTATCTATCTGCAATACATCCATTCATGGATTAGTAAGTCACGTCTCCACTTAACAATGATCATACATTATTCCAGCTAATGTGGAGTCCACGATTTAATGACTATCCCCCTCTGTAAATAGACCTTCCATCTTCTCCGGGTTATTGCTTTAATGCTGCGCTATGTAAAATACTGCTGAGTCAGTGCATTCCTGGAGTATGGATTTTCAGCCGTGCAATTTCATTTGCACATAATCCCGGCAACTTCTTTTTGCAGTGGTTAAATGAGGTGAAAGGCAAGAAAAATATAGATTAAATGGGAACGTGAGATCTGCAGGAAACGTGGGCAATCTCATCACCGAGCGCATGTAATGAAAAAAACTGTGCTGATTATTGGAAGTGACAGCCATACAAATCAATGCGTGTCACCAGCCGAGCGCAAGCAGATGTCTCTGATTAATCAGAATTACACGTCCACAGGAGCGAAAGGGGGAAAACAGCTAAATTACGGCAAACGTCAGGTGATCTCTGCACAACGCCGTCCGCACAGGTTCACCAGAAACGGAGGAAAGTGGAGAGAACTGTGAGGTCGGGCACTCGGGCCGAGGGGGCAAAAAGTACAATTATGTCATAAATAGTCGGATATGGAAGAAAACCATGGCTGAGAGGGACTGGGGAACAAGGATAGACAGCGGTCCTAAAGTTACTGACCAATGCCAGGCAGCTGCTGCCAAGGCAAAAAATACCATGAGGCAGAAATAACAGGGACATAAGATTGCCTTTGTACAGACCACTGATACACATGGGATATTGTGTACAGTACTGGCCCCTGTGTATAAGGACATAGTCACCTCTATACAGATCACTATAGGAGCCACGCATGGGATATTGTGTACAGTACTGGCCCATGTGTATAAGGACATAGTCACCTCTATACAGATCACTAGTGGGGGCCACACATGGGGTATTGTGTACAGTACTGGCCCCTGAGTATAAGGACACAGTCACCTCTATACATTTCACTAGTGGGGCCACACATGGGATATTGTGTACAGTACTGGCCCCTGTGTATAAGGACATAGTCACCTCTATACAGATCACTAGTGGGGCCACACATGGGATATTGTGTACAGTACTGGCCCCTGTGTATAAGGACATAGTCACCTCTATACAGATCACAAATAGGGGGCCACACATGGGATATTGTGTACAGTACTGGGGCCTGTGTATAAGGACATAGTCACCTCTATACAGATCACTAGAGGGGCCACACATGGGATATTGTACAGTACTGGCCCCTGTGTATAAGGACATAGTCCCCTCTATACAGATCACTAGAGGGGCCACACATGGGATATTGTGTACAGTACTGGCCCCTGTGTATAAGGACATAGTCCCCTCTATACAGATCGCTAGAGGGGCCACACATGGGATATTGTGTACAGTACTGGCCCCTGTGTATAAGGACATAGTCCCCTCTATACAGATCACTATAGGAGCCACGCATGGGATATTGTGTACAGTACTGGCCCCTGTGTATAAGGACATAGTCCCCTCTATACAGATCACTAGAGGGGCCACACATGGGATATTGTGTACAGTACTGGCCCCTGTGTATAAGGACAATAGTTCACCTCCATACAGATCACTAGAGGGTCCACACATGGGATATTGTGTACAGTACTGGCCCCTGTTATAAGGACATAGTCACCTCTATACAGATCACTAGGGCCACACATGGATATTGTGTACAGTACTGGCCCCTGTGTATAAGGACATAGTCCACTCTATACAGATCACTAGAGGGGCCACCATGGGATATTGTGTACAGTACGGCCCTCTGTGTATAAGGACATAGTCATCCCCTATAAGATCACTAGAGGGGCCACACATGGGATATTGTGTTAAGTACTGGCTCCTGTGTATAAGGACATAGTCCACCTCTATACAGAATCACTATAGTGAGCCACCATGGATATTGTGTACAGTACTGGCCCTGCGTATAAAGGACATAGTCCCTCTATACAGATCACTAGAGGGGGCCACACATGGTATATTGTGTACAGTACTGGCCCCTGTGTATAAGGACATAGTCACCTCTATACAGATCACTAGAGGGGCCACACATGGGATATTGTGTACAGTACTGACCCTGTGTATAAGAAGGACATAGTCACCTCTATACAGATCACTAGTGGGGGCCACACATGGATATTGTGTACAGTACTGGCCCCTGTGTATAAGGACATAGTCACCTCTATACAGATCACTAGTGGGGCCACACATGGGATATTGTGTACAGTACTGGCCCCTGTGTATAAGGACATAGCCACCTCTATACAGATCACTAGTGGGGGCCACACATGGGATATTGTGTACAGTACTGGCCCCTGTGTATAAGGACATAGTCACCTCTATACAGATCACTAGTGGGGCCACACATGGGATATTGTGTACAGTACTGGACCCTGTGTATAGGACATAGTCCCCACTATACAGATCACTAGTGGGGCCACACATGGGATATTGTGTACAGTACTGGCCCCGTGTATAAGGACATAGTCACCTCTATACAGATCACTAGGGGGGCCACACATGGATATGTGTACAGTACTGGTCCCTGTATATAAGGACATAGTCCCCTCTATACAGATCACTAGTGGAGGCCACACATGAGGTATTGTACAGTACTGGCCCCTGTGTATAAGGACATAGTCACCTCTATACAGATCACTATAGGAGCCACACATGGGATATTGTGTACAGTACTGGCCCCTGTGTATAAGGACATAGTCCCCTCTATACAGATCACTATAGGGCGCCACACATGGGATATTGTGTACATACTGGCCCTGTGTATAAGGACATAGTCACCTCTATACAGATCACTGGGGCCACACATGGGATATTGTGTACAGTACTGGCCCCTGTGTATAAGGACATAGTCACCTCTATACAGATCACTAGAGGGGCCACACATGGGATATTGTGTACAGTACTGGCCCCTGTGTATAAGGACATAGTCCCCTCTATACAGATCACTAGAGGGGCCACACATGGGATATGTGTACAGTACTGGCCGCTGGGTATAAGGACATAGTCACTCTATACAGATCACTAGTGGGGGCCACACATGGGATATTGTGTACTTACTGGCCCCTGTGTATAAGGACATAGTCACCTCTATACAGATCACTAGTGGGGGGCCACACATGGGATAGTGTGTACAGTACTGGTCCCCTGTATATAAGGACATAGTCCACCTCTATACAGATCACTAGAGGGGCCACACATGGAATATTGTGTACAGTACTGGCCCCTGTGTATAAGGACATAGTCACCTCTATACAGATAACTAGTGGGGGCCACACATGGAATATTGTGTACAGTACTGACCCCTGTGTATAAGGACAATAGTCACCTCTATACAGTCACTAGTGGAGCCACACATGGGATATTGGACAGTACTGGCCCCTGTGTATAAGGACATAGTCACCTCTATACAGATCACTAGAGGGCCACACATGGATATTGTGTACAGTACTGACCCCTGTGTATAAGGACATATCCCCTATACAGATACTGGGGGCCACAAGGATATTTTACAGTACTGCCCCGTTATAGCATAGTCCCCTCAACAGGTCACTAGAGGCCACACATGGGATATGTGTACAGTACTGCCCCTGTGTATAAGGACATAGTCACCTCTATACAGATCACTAGTGGGGGCCACACATGGGATATTGAGTACAGTACTGGCGCCTGTGTATAAGGACTTAGTCACCTCTATACAGATCACAAGAGCCCACACATGGATATTGTGTACAGTACTGGCCCCTGTGTATAAGGACATAGTCCCCTCTATACCGATCACTAGAGGGGCCACACATGGGATATTGTGTACAGTACTGGTCACTGAGTATAAGGACATAGTCCCCTCTATAAAGATCACTAGAGGGGCCACACATGGGATATTGTGTACAGTACTGGCCCCTGTGTATAAGGACATAGTCACCTCTATACAGATCACTAAGGAGCCACCATGGATATTGTGTCAACTGGCCCATTGTATAAGGACAAGTCCCCAACAGTCACTAGCGGGCCAACATGATATTGTACAGTAAGGTCCCTGTGTTAAGGATATAGTCACCTCTATACAGATCACTAGTGGGGGCCACACATGGGATATTGTACAGTACTGGCCCCTGTGTATAAGGACATAGTCACCTCTATACAGATCACTAGAGGGGCCACACATGGGATATTGTACAGTACTGGCCCCTGTGTATAAGGACATAGTCACCCTATACAGGTCACTAGAGGGGCCACACATGGGATATTGTGTACAGTACTAGCCCCTGTTGTAATAAGGACATAGTCCCCTCTATACAGATCACTAGAGGGCCACACATGGGATATTGTGTACAGTACTGCCCTGTGTATAAGTGACATAGTCACCTCTATACAGATCACTATGGGGGCCACACATGGGGATTGTGCCATACACATGTAAAGGACATGCACCTCATACAGATCACTAGTGGGGCCACACATGGAAGTGTGTACAGTACTGGTCCCTGTATATAAGGACATAGTCCCCTCTATAACAGATCACTAGTGGGGGCCACACATGGGATAATTGTGTACAGTACTGGCCCCTTGTATAAGGACATATAGTCACCTCTATACAGATCACTAGTGGGGGCCACACATGGGGTATTGTGTACAGTAATGGCCCTGTGTATAAGAACATAGTCACCTCTATACAGTCACTAGGGGCCACACATGGGATATTGTGTACAGTACTGGCCCCGTGTATAAGGACATAGTCACCTCTATACAATCACTAGAGGGCCACACATGGATATGTGTACATACGCCCGGAAAGGAATCACTCTATACAGATCACTAGAGGGCACACATGGATATGTGTACGTACTGGCCCCTGTGTATAAGGACATAGTCACCTCTATACAGATCACTAGAGGGGCCACACATGGATATTGTGTACAGTACTGGCCCCTGTGTATAAGGACATAGTCCCCTCTATACAGATCACTAGAGGGGGCCACACATGGGATATTGTGTACAGTACTGGCCCCTGTGATAAGGCCTAGTCACCTCTACAGATCACTAAGGGGGCCACATTATTGTGTACAGTACTGCCCTTTATAAGGACATGTCAACTCTATACAGATCACTAGAGGCCACACATGGGATATTGTGTACAGTAATGGCCCCTGTGTATAAGGACATAGTCACCTCTAACAATCACATGGGGCCACACATGGATATGTTACAGTACTGACCCTTGTTAAGGACAACACCTCTATACAGTCACTAGGGGGCCACACATGGATATTGTGTACAGTACTGGCCCCTGTGTATAAGGACATAGTCACCTCTATACAGATCACTAGAGGGGCCACACATGGGATATTGTGTACAGTACTGACCCCTGTGTATAAGGACATAGTCACCTCTATACAGATCACTAGAGGGGCCACACAGGGTATTGTGTACAGACTGACCCTGTGTATAGAGCATAGTCACCATACAGATCACTAGAGGGGCCACACATGGGATATTGTTACAGTACGACCGTGTATAAGGACATAGTCACCTCTATACAGATCACTAGAGGGGCCACACATGGGATATTGTGTACAGTACTGGCCCCTGTGTATAAGGACATAGTCACCTCTATACAGATCATGTAGCCATAGGAGGTTGTGTTGGAGGATCCATTACACTGATTCAAGAAGAGTTTTGATGTATTTCTTGAAAAATATAATGTTACATATTATGGGGACTGGATTCTGGAGATCGATCCTTGATCCAGGGATTTTTTCTGATACCAGATTTGGAGCCGGGAAGGAATCTTTCCTCTTGTTTGGGACAATTGGCCCATAGGTGTAATTTTAGGGGGGGAGGGTGGAGGGGGACTGGTCCTCCCACTTTTTTCTGGGTGGGTGAAGGTCCCCCCAACTTTTTAGGCATTTAAAAAAAAAATCCATATGAAAGCTTGAGAATATAATAAGTCGCTGCAGCAGATTTATCAGATTTGTAAACCTTAATCCTCAATACGTCACTGTCAGTAAATGTTTAGAAATGTGGTTTTCTTTAGTTCAGTTCATTTGTTTTTTGATCATTGACTGACTTGCCGTCCACTGTGATAGAATTACATGTTAGAAAACATTTATACTGAAAACATTTGCCAAACTAATTATGCAACGTTAAAGGGTTTGGATGCATTTCTGGAGCGTAATAATATAACAAGTTATAGTGACTAGGATTCTGGAGAGGGGTCATTGATCCAGGGATTTTTCTGATTGCCAGATTGGAGTCGGAAGGAATTTTTCCCTAAAATGAGGACAATTGGCTTCTACCTCATTGGGGGTTTTTGCCTTCCTCTGGATCAACACCTTAGCACAACAGGCTGAACTAGATGGACGACTTGTCTTTTTTTAGCCTTACAAACTATGAAACTATGAAACTATGAAACGTATTCATTAATTGTTGTCTTTGGAATGTTACGTAAAACAACCTCAGCACTGACAGATTATACTGAATAACACGGAATAATACCATTAAAGAAGCCATTCAGAAGTTTCCAAACAGATGCTACTTACGCTCATTGCCTGCAATGGACTTGTTAACATGTGACTTGATATCCAGGCGATCCATACACTCAGAGGAGGAAGAAGTTCACCCTTTGCCTCCTATATTTCTGTGCATCTTGGGGGGACAGAGTAAGTAGCAGCCTCTAGTGTCAGTGCAGAGTGAGAGAAGTAGTCAGCAGGGGATGTGTCACCAATCAGAACGCGGAAATCCCTAAAGAAGCATTTATGCTATCTATCATACATGAAAAAACTTTGAGATTCTCGGTTCACAAGTTGGGCGTGTTTTTTTTTTTTTTTCTCTCGGTAAAATGGAGGTCGGTTTAACCAGTGATAGGCCGTGAATTGGCTAGATTGAGAGGTAAAGATAGGATAGGACTGCCCTATTTGAGATCACGTTGAAAGTCGTGGGCAGCTTAAACATCTTTTGATCAAAATATGTGAACCGAGAATCTCAAAGTTTTTTCATGTATGATAGATAGCATAAATGCTTCTTTAGGGATTTCCACGTTGTGTATTGCCCTTTTTGCAGTAGTGTGCCGCTGGCGGTGGTGTGCGTGTGTACATGTATATATATATATGTGTGCCGCAGCCCTGCCGGTGGCACCCAGGTTTGCATATGTTTTTTCAGAAGTGTTTTTTGTGCAGAACCATACGTTACATTTGGTGTATATTGATTTTAACCTATATGGGGAGGAAAGGGTGCCTCCATTTTGGTTTTCTGCACCTGCCCACTCTCACAGGCTGTCATAAGAAGTGCAGCTTGCAAGTTGGGCGTGTTTTTTTTTTCTCTCTGTATAATGGAGGTCGGTTGACCCAGTGAGAGGCCTGGATGTGGCTCTATTGAGAGGTAAAAGATAGTGTAGGACTGCCCTATTTGAGATCACGTTGAAAGTCGTGGGCAGCTTAAACATCTTTTGATCAAAATATGTGAACCGAGAATCTCAAAGTTTTTTCATGTACCAATCAGAACGCTGCTCACAGTCCAGCACACTCTGTATCTGGGGCTGTATCTTTCCCTCCCCTCGTATACTACATCCCTTATGCTCAGCCCTCATCAGAGAAGAAGAGAAGCTGCTGCAAAATGAATCAGTGGGCCCCTGCCTCCCCTGTCTGTAGTGGGAGGAAGAAGCTGCTACCTGCACCAGACTACAGGAGACAGGTAAAGCGGGGACAGGGGCGCCAGGTGTTGTGTGTGCATGTGAGGAGGGTATGTACTGTATATGTGAGGTGCGTATATACTGTATGTACAGTCATGGGTCTATAGGGTGTCATGTATGTATATATATATATATATATATATATATATATATATATATATATATATAAAATATAAAAATAATGTGAGTGTTTCAGTGTTTCCATGTGTCCAGTGTGCATATAAGGATATGTTCACACGGCGTCTTTGTGGTCCGTACTTCAAGGCGTACTTGTGCTGCAAGATGCCCGAATTACGGACTGTAACTGCAGTAACTCATAGCTCTCATTGAGAAATATAATTAACTTCTGTGGTGCATGTGTGGTGCACCGAGATAGAGAAGTGTCATGTCACTTCTTGCCTGCACTTACGTGCCAGGGAAAATGAACGTGAATGGGGTCGGTACCGCAGCATTTTAGAAGTATGGACTGGCCAGCGCGTACGTCTAAAACACCCGGCATATAGCAGAGTGCATGGTACGCCCTGCTATACACCGAATGGACATACCTTAAGGGTACACGGAAGATATAAATGCTGATTCCGGGGCAGAATCAGTGCAGAACCGGCCTCCAATCCGGCAGGAAACTGATTTACATTATACCCTATGTACAATCAGTGTCGTAGTTTAGATGACACTGATTTTACTTGAGTATTTTCGCCGCCTATGTTCAGCGCCTACAAGGAATTCTTCGAAGCGTTTTACACACTAACAGGATAGGAGGCAGAAATGTCTTGGGTAGTCTGGGTCATTTGGTCCCCCCACTTTTTGAGTCACGCCTATGAATTGGCCGTCATGTCATAGAGGGCTTTGCCTTCCTGTGGATCAAAACTGTAGGGTTATAATTTGGACTCAATGGACCAGGGTCTTTTTCCAACCTCATCTACTATGTTACTATGTAAGGCAACTTTTTGCTCTCTCCATGTGACAGCCGTGTAATTGCTATTAGAGCAGCGAGATACAATGTAACATGTGGAAGACGACCGTCCTGTTACAATCAACTTCTATCTTTGATTGCAACATTGATCAGCAGTCGCTCGGCAGTCGCTCGGCAGTCGCTCGGCAGTCGCTCAGCAGTCGGACAACGCTGAGACTGAACCCGGCAGGTCAGAAGCCGTGTGACTATTAACAGCCGGTCACAGCGCGGCCACAACTCCAGCCGGAGCGTCTCTAATGTTTCTGTTGAAGACGTTGTGCGTTTCTCAGCACAGACACATTTGTTTGGTTTCTGTGAGAAGCATCTAATTAGTGACTGGTATTTCCTACCATAATCCACAGATTTATACCGAAGGGTATTACAATTGCAACGAGTTATGGCTAAATGAATGCCTATCATGTGTTTCTTCATTAGGATTCCATGGAAAGAAAATCTCATTAGTATGGGGCTCGGGAAACCTGAGCGCTTTCAAGCCAATTCTTCTTAGTAGGTTAAACAATAGATTTAAGCCCCTTCCTGGGCTGTAACAATTGATAATTCTAAAGTGAAAATTAATATGCAAACCGGAGAATATGTCTTTGCAGCAGCCTCCGATTTCCAAAGCAATTATCATTATGTTTCCGCCTTTGCTGCTGTCTTTAATTGAAAAGTGTGTATGTTTTTATGTATTAGTACAGTGTAAACACGTCGCTTCATCACACAACTTTAAGACGTCTGCCAGAGCCGTTGGCTTCCCTGCACCAGTGAGTAGGGGCTCACACATCAGTATCATCAGTGATAGCCACACTCTTGATCCAGGGTTTTGCAGAAGGCTGATCTGCCCATACTGCACACTGGGGGGGTCGCGATGCTGCCGGTGCCCACTACCTCCCACCCAATTCCTAGTTTGCACCATTCCTTCTAAATGATTAACAGCCCTGGTTGGAATGGCATTGGGGCTGTCACTCAACTTACATGGTCGGTTCGAGTCTGAGATATGGGGGGTGGGTATTTGAAGCATTAAAGCCCCCGCAATGGGCACAATTTCCTTCTACAGGCGATATCTAATAGAGAAGTTCTTTATTTCTGGTCCACGTCTCGTGGAACTTTGCTGAGGTCTTAGTCTCGATGCTTTCTGTTGCTTTATTGGACTCTGCTGCTCAGGTGTTTATGCGCCCGGCGGGTTTTTTTAAACTTTATTTTACTTTTATCTCGTTTTTTTTTTTTGTAAGAAAATCAAAATCAGCAAAAAAAACCAGAACACCCAAATCGCTTTCTTCGTGGGATTTTGTTCCCTTTTCGAGCTTTTTGGGCCGATGTTTTAAACCCCCATAAATCTATTTCTTATTCTGATCGGGACTTTTTGTTTCACATCCTGGACGATGAATGTGTCATGAACTCTGTTGCCTTCTCATTGCAATATATTGTACATTTCGATTTCTGCTGTTTTTCTCAATAAAAAAGTTCTGCAAACTTAAGAAACAAAACTCATCTCTGCGTCTTCACTGCTTTTGGTTTGGAATAAGAGCAGAAAACAGGAAAAACATGATATCAATGTCAAATTAAACATATAGGGCGACATGTCCGAAGATTGGCGGTGCCGCAGCAGTTTTTAGGCGCATTAAAGCAGTGTAAAGTCCGACTCTCTCAAAAATCTGGCGCCTGATATACCTTGCATAGTAAACTTAAAGCGTCTAAAAAGGCGCATTGCGCAAATCGTGACACATAGCGTGCCCAACGCAGTGTCGTTGCGCCTACCCGAGGTGCATTTGTAACAGAGGCGCATAACGATCTTACCAGTGTATAACTGTGCCTTGATAGGCATTGCGTTATGGAGGCGCACAGCGTGTCATTGGTGCTATATGTAATGCACCTTTTTAGGCATACCCGATGTATAATGCGCCAGGTTTTGGTGTATGACAGCTCATGTACATCGAGAATATGGCGTCAAAGGTGTTTTTGGCGTAAAAAACAGCCCCAAAACAGCCCCTTTGTTTTGGGGGAACCAACCCCCTACTGAAATAAGTTTTCAAAGAATGTGTTTCTCAGATATTGTCACATTATTGTATGGAGATGGCACATTGGCCGCTTGTCACTCTCATGGGAAAAACAATAGTTACGTGAGAAATCTCCCAAAATTCCAGCCAAAAATTCTGGGCGATCAAGGTAAAACATGCTAGACTGGGATTGACCCTTCAAATATCAGAACATATTTGCCCCAACCCATCCTCCTGCCCCAGAGATTTTCATCGCTGACGACATTACACACAAATTTAACATTCAACTTACCCGGGTTTATCTGAAAATTACAAAATTCCCGGGCATACATCCGCCCCTTTTTACAGACAAGACTTTGGGGCATGGCTGGGCGTGCTGACATCACACACTGATCATGTCCAAATAACCAATGCCAGCATGCCAACACAGCACATGAGATAAGGAATTGAGGTGAAATCCTCTAAATAGCAAAACAAATTTAAAAACCCTTCACTGCACTATCCAAAAAAAAAAAAAAAAACATTTTGCTGGAGTTAAATTTAATAAATCTACCTGTTCCAATTTACATACAAATTCAACACAAGAATAAACCTACATTATGTCCCATTTTAAGCCGTGTGAACATAGCCTAAGACTTTACTGTATCCTGCACTGATACGTGATATCACAGACAATTATAACAGTCCCAGCACCATGCCTCAGCCACACATCTCTGTAAACGGGACGACCATATTCCTTACATAGTCTGTCTTCATTAGATTGTAAGCTCTTGTACTCAGGTGGCCTCACTCCTCCCTTTTGGTCCTCCTCTATCCCCCCTCATAGATTGAAAACCTTTCTTGTGCTCAGGGCCCCACATCCTCTTTCGTCCTCTATCTCCTCCTTTGATTGTAAGCTCTTGTGATCAGGACCCTCACTTTTCCCCTTTGTGTCCCCCTTTCTCCCTCATTTAGTTGAAGCTCTTGTGATCAGGACCCTCACTACTCTTGTGTCCTCTATCTCCTCATAGATTGTAAGCTCTTTTGATCAGGGCCCTCAAATCTCCTTGTGTCCTCTATCACCTCATAGATTTTAAGCTCTTGTGATCAGGACCCTCACTCCTCTTATGTACTCTATCTCCTCATAGATTGTAAGCTCTTGCGATCAGGGCCCCCACCCCTCTTGTGTCCTCATCGATTGTAAGCTCTTGCGATCAGGGCCCTCACCCCTCTATCTCCTCATAGATTGTAAGCTCTTGGGGATCAGGGGCCCCAACTCCTCTTGTGTCCTCTATCTCCTCATAGATTGTAAGCTCTTGTGATCAGGGCCCTCACTCCTCTTGTGTCCTCTATCTCCTCATAGATTGTAAGCTCTTGTGCTCAGGGCCCTCACTCCTCTTGTGTCCTCTATCTCCTCAACATTTTTAAGCTCTATTGATCAGGACCCTCACTACTCATGTGTCCCTATCTCCTCATAGATTGTAAGCTCTTGTATCAGTGCCTCAGTACTCTTGTGTCCTCTATCTCCTCATAGATTGTAAGCTCTTGTTATTAGGGCCCTCACTCCTCTTGTGTCTTCTATCTCCTCATAGATTGTAAGCTCTTGTGCTCAGACCATCACTCCTCTTGTGTCCTCTATCTCCTCATAGATTGTAAGCTCTTGTGATCAGGACCCTCACTCCTCTTGTGGGCCTCCCCTATCTCCTCATAGAATTGTAAAGCTCTTGTGATCAAGCCCTCACTCCTCTTGTTCCTCTATCCCTCAAGATTGTAAGCTCTTGTGATCAGGGCCCTCACTCCTCTTGTGTCCTTCTATCTCCACAAGATTGTAAGCTCTTGTGATCAGAGCCCTCACTCCTCTTGTGTCCTTCTATCTCCTCATAGATTATAAGCTCTTGTGATCAGGGCCCTCACTCTTCTGTGTCCTCCTCTATCTCCTCAATAGATTGTAAGCTCTTGTGATCAGGACCCTCACTCCTCTTTTGTCCTTCTATCCCCCCATAGATTGTAAGCTCTTGTGATCAGGACTCTACTCCTCTTGTGTCCTCTATCTCCTCATAGATTGTAAGCTCTTGATCAGGACCCTCACTCCTCTTGTGTCCTCTTTTCTCCTCATAGATTGTAAGCTCTTGTGTTCAACTCTCACTCCTCTTGTGTCCTCTATCTTTTCATAGATTGTAAGCTTTGTGATCAGGGCCCTCACTCCCTTGGGGGTCTTTTATCTCCTCATAGATTGTAAGCTCTTGTGATCAGGGCCCTCACTCCTCTTGTGTCCTCCTTATCTCTCATAGATTGTAAGCTCTTTGTGATCAGGGGCCCTCACTCCTCTTTGTCCTCTATCTCCTCATAGATTGTAAGGTTTTGTGATCAGGACCCTCACTCCTCTTGTGTCCTCTATCTCTCATAGATTTTTAAGCTCTTGTGTCAGGCCCTCACTCCTCTTGTGTCCCTTCTATCACCCTCATAGATTGTAAGCTCTTGTGCTCAGAAACCCCTCACACTTCTTGTGTCCTCTATCTCCTCATAGATTGTAAGCTCTTGTGCTCAGGGCCCTCACTCCTCTTGTGTCTTCTATCTCCTCATAGATTGTAAGCTCTTGTGCTCAGAACCCTCACTCTTCTTGTGTCCTCTATCTCCTCATAGATTGTAAGCTCTTGTGATCAGGGCCCTCACTCCTCTTGTGTCCTTCTAAATCTTCATAGCTTGCAAGTAATAATAATAATAATAATAATAATAATAATAATAATAATAATTATTATTATTTTATAATGTATTTAAATTAATATCCTTAGTTTTTTTTTCTTCAATAATAAGAACCTAATTAGCCCCGGTTTTTTTGTCTTTTGTCACTATGAAGAAAAAATTTAATTTTTCAATTAAATAGAAAAAATTTGAAAAAAGAATTTATAAATTTTTTATAACAACCCTAAGATCGATATTTAAAAAAAAAATTTCCTTTTTCCAGGAAAAAGTTTTTTGTAGGCAAAGCCCCCCCGGGCCGGGAAAGGCCTGGGTCTGGGGCATGGTGGTGGGGGGACTTGCAAGCCCAAAAGGATTCAGGAATTTCAGTCCTGCCATTTCTACGCTGATATCCACTGCATCAATGGGTGAGTAGAACAAGGGCAGCGCTGGCTTGCCGGGAACAGATACTCCGTGTAATCCCTGTGCAAACACATTAAAACAATTACACATTTCATCGAATTCAGAACTTAGGGCTAAAAAAGCCAAAATGTTGTTCTGTCCACATCACTGGGTTAATTGCCTCTGAACAAAGCGGGGTAATATTCTGTCCAATTGCATAAAGTTTGTAAAGTGGACGTCTACGTGTGTGACGGCTGCTGCCACCAGGGAGCAATAATTAATTATCCTAATTGACTTTCACCTCGCCGGATTATTCACACTCAGATATCTGCACAAATTCATTAGACTTTATCGAAGACTAAATTAATTCCGCCATGTGTCTGAGAAGAAAGTGTTGTTTCTCTATTAAAACTTAATTATAACAATATTAGTATATTTGATGGATTCCAGATAATGAGATCAGAGCAGAAGGAGGTCACGAGGAGCCGCACAAGAGGCGACACAGGAAAAGGTGGATTCTGATAAATCAAATATTTAATGCAAACAGTTCAACTAGAACAAGGTGCGGGGACAAGAAGTTACAAAGCTCCTTTTCCCCCTCCCCCCTGTATCAGGACATCACACATCATATATAACCCCCACTGCTCCTACTCTCCTTCCCTTTGTACAGGACATCAAATTTCATATAAACCCCATGCTCCTCTCTCCATTCCCTGTAGAAAGGACATCACACATCATTACCCCCCCCCAGCCCTGCTCTGCCCCCCCCCTGTAGTACAGGAATCACACATCATTTATATCCTCACTGCTCCCCCCCCTGTGTACAGGCTCAACCTCATATATAATCCCCACTGCTCAGCCTCCCCCCCTCCTTATACAGGACATCACCAATATTTTAATCCCCATGCCCCGGGCCCCCTCCACTGTAGTACAGGACTCACACATCTATAATCCCCACTGCTTCTGCCTCATCCTCCCTAGTACAGGAATACACTCATATATATCCCCACTGCTCCTGCCTCTATCCTCCTCCTGTAGTACAGGACATACACATCATATATAATCACCCATACACTCATGCTTCTCCATTCCCATGTAGTTACAGAACATCCACACATTCATATAAATCCCCATGATCTCTGCCCCTTCCTGTTAGTACAGGACACACAATCTATATAATTCCCATGTGCTCCTCCTGGAGTAACAGGACATCATACATTTATAACATCCCACTGACTCTGATCCTCCTACCTGTTGTACAGGACATCAACATCATTAATAAATCCCCTGCTCCTCCCCTCCCTGTAGTACTGGGACATCACCTCATTATAATCCCCACTGCTCACGCTCCCCTCCTCCCTGTAGTACAGGACTTCCACATCATATTAATCCCACTGCCCCGCTCTCCTCCTCCCTGTAGTACAGGACATCAACATCAGATATAATCCCACTGCTCACTGCTCTCATTCCGTAGTAACAGGACACCATCATCAAAATAATCCCCTGACTCCTCTGCACCCTCCCATGTAACAGGACATCACACTTTCATATATTATCCCAATGTCCTTCTTCCATCCCTGTGTACAGGACTCACACAACATATATATAATCCCAATGGCTCTGCTCCACTCTCCCTGTAGTGACGGACATCTCCACATCATATAATTATCCCACTGACTCCTCTCCCTCCTCACACTGTAGTACTGGACAATTCACAATCATATATAATCCCCACTGCTCCTGCTTCCTCTCCTGTATACAGACTATTCACACATCATATATTTAGATCCACTGCTCACTGCGTCCAAGTTCCCTGCTAGTACAGGGACTATCACACATCATATATAATCCCACTAGCATCTCGCTCACCCTCCTTCCCTGTAGTACAGGACATCACACATCATATATAATCCCCACTGTTCCTGCTCCCCTCCTCCCTGTAGTACAGGACATCACACATCATATATAATCCCCACTGCTCCTGCTCTCCATTCCCTGTAGTACAGGACATCACACATCATATATAATCCCCACTGCTCCTGCTCCCCTCCCTGTAGTACAGGACATCACACATCATATATAATCCCCACTGCTCCTGCTCCCCTCCCTGTAGTACAGGACATCACACATCATATATAATCCCCACTGCTCCTGCTCCCCTCCCTGTAGTACAGGACATCACACATCATATATAATCCCCACTGCTCCTGCTCTCCTCCTCCCTGTAGTACAGGACATCACACATCATATATAATCCCCACTGCTCCTGCTCCCCTCCCTGTAGTACAGGACATCACACATCATATATAATCCCCACTGCTCCTGCTCCCCTCCTCCCTGTAGTACAGGACATCACACATCATATATAATCCCCACTGCTCCTGCTCTCCTCCTCCCTGTAGTACAGGACATCACACATCATATATAATCCCCACTGCTCCTGCTCTCCATTCCCTGTAGTACAGGACATCACACATATTATATAATCCCCACTGCTCCTTCTCTCCATTCCCTGTAGTACAGGACATCACACATCATATATAATCCCCACTGCTCCTGCTCTCCTCCTCCCTGTAGTACAGGACATCACACATCATATATAATCCCACTGCTCCTCTCTCCTCCTCCCTGTAGTACAGGACATCACACATCATATATAATCCCACTGCTCCTCTCCCCCCCTCCCTGTAGTACTAGGACATCACACATCATATATAATCCCCACTGCTCTGCTCCCTTCCCTGTAGTACAGGACATCACACATCATATATAATCCCCACTGCTCCTGCTCGCCTCCTCCCTGTAGTACAGGACATCACACATCATATATAATCCCCACTGCTCCTGCTCGCCTCCTCCCTGTAGTGCAGGACATCAACAATCATATATAATCCCCACTGCTCCTGCTCCCCCCCCTCCCTGTAGTACAGGACATCACACATCATATATAATCCCCACTGCGCCTGCTCTCCTCCTCCCTGTAGTACAGGACATCACACCTCATATATAATCCCTACTGCTCCTGCTCTCCATTCCCTGTAGTACAGGACATCACATATCATATATAATCCCCACTGCTCCTACTCCCCTCCTCCCTGTAGTACAGGACATCACACATCATATATAATCCCCACTGCTCCTGCTACCCTCCTCCCTGTAGTACAGGACATCACACATCATATATAATCCCCACTGCTCCTGCTCCCCTCCCTGTAGTACAGGACATCACACATCATATATAATCCCTACTGCTCCTGCTCTCCTCCTCCCTGTAGTACAGGACATCACACATCATATATAATCCCCACTGCTCCTGCTCTCCTCCTCCCTGTAGTACAGGACATCACACATCATATATAATCCCCACTGCTCCCCTCCCTGGAGTACAGGACATCACACATCATATATAATCCCCACTGCTCCTGCTCCCCTCCTCCCTGTAGTAAAGGACATCACACATCATATATAATCCCCACGCTCCTGCTCTCCTCCTCCCTGTATACAGGACATCACACATCATATATCATCCCCACTGCTCTGCTCCCTCTTCCCTGTAGTACAGGACATCACACTTCATATATAATCCCCACTGCTCCTGCTCCCCTCCCTGTAGTACAGGACATCACACATCATATATAATCCCCACTGCTCCTGCTTCCCTCCTCCCTGTAGTACAGGACATCACACATCATATATAATCCCCACTGCTCCTAATGCTGGCTGCTGGGCAGTATAACATTTCTATGGTGTGTCGAGCAAGCTCAGGCCATTCATCTAGTTTGAATGGGTCCAAACTAAGTCCAAAAACATCGGTGTTGAGTCGCAGGTAGTCATGGACCATGGTCTAAGGCGATCTCTGTGCGTCTGAATGCTGCCCTGCCTTGCAGGCATTGGTGAGGTGATAAAAATCGATTGCCATATGTCACCCAGTAGGGATCTGGCACACTGCCGCTGCGGCTACTTGCCATTCTAGTGCTGTCACGTTGCTGATGTTGTTCCACTGTGACATTAGAATGTGAAGACGGAAAAGATGTCTCGAGTTGGTCAATGAGCCTTGTCTCAAAGTCCTGCATTCTACTGTCAGTTTCTGTGGGTGGAATTAAATTGCTCACATTTGTTTTATACCGGGGATCGAGGAGGGGGGCCACCCAGTAATCTCTGTTCATTTTTGTTGCCTTGATGTGTGGATCATGTTGCACGTAAGGGAGCAACCAAGCAGTCATGTGTGAGATGCCGCCGGGCTCTCTCAAGCCTCGGGTTTGAGGGGCACTAACGGGATCTTCCTCTTCTTCCTCCTTTTCCTCATCCTCCTCCTGTAATCTGTGCCAACCTCTTACTACTGAAGGGTAATCAGTACCGGTGGTGTCCACCCCTGCCTCCTCATCCTCCTCCACTTCCTCATGCTGACCATCACTAGAACCCTGGCTAGCCTCATGAGCTCTACTTTGTGAGCTGAACTGCCATCCTGCACCCGCCCTTTATCAAGAACCACAGCCTAATGAAGACCTATACAATTGGGAAACAGTCGGGCTTTCTACATCCTCCAGCGATTAAGGCTCTGTGTCCGCCTCCTCTTCCATCACTGCTGGGACTTGCTGCCGCAGAGTGACTAATGCTTGTTCCAGTAAAAATAGGACCATAATGGTCATGCTGACAAGGGCATTGTCCTGACTGACCATTTTGGTGGCCTTTTCAAAACTGTCAAGGACGGTGCAGAGATCCTTCAGCTGCCTCCCCTCTCTCTGGCTCAACACCCCGAGGTCCGCACCACTGCTCGTCAGGCCATGCGACACTGCATACTGCATGATGGCATTACGCTACTGCCACAATCGCTGGAGCATGTGGAGTGTGTAATTCCAGCGTGTTGCCACATCACATATCAGTGGACAAGGAGGCCCAGATGACGCTGCAACGCTGCCAGTCGTGTGAGCTAAGACCTCAAGCCTTCCTCAGCAGACAGTCAAGACCCGGGTCGCGCTTGAGAAATTTCTGCACAACCAGGTTCATGACGTGTGCCAGGCAAGGGATGTGCTTAAGTCTACAGATGCCAAGGGCCGCAAGGATATTGCTCCCGTTGTCGCACACCACCTTGCCTGTCGCCAGGTTCCTAGCACCCAGTCACTGGTCGGTCTGAGTTGGCAGAGCCGTCCACAGCTTTTAACCTGTGTGTTGAAGGTCTCTAAGACAGATTAATTTGAGAACAGCCTGGTTTCTCTTGGTACGTGATGCTACCTGTTGAGGTTGGAGATCTGGACTCTGCACCATCACTCCAGTGTGGAAGAGACCCATCCCCAGAGGCACTGTCATCCACCAAACACACCCAGTGAGCAGTCAGTGAGATGCAACACCCTTGACTGTGCTTACTAGTCCATGTGTCTGTAGTGAGATGGACTTCAGTGGACACAGATGCCGCCAATGTGCTGGAGATCTTTTCTGCAACGTGATGGGCCAGGGCAGGGACAGCTTTTCTGGTAACGAAATGCCTGCTCGGGGCCCCTTTATTTGGGGGAAAGCCCGAAATCAGGGGCGTTTGGGAGAACCCATCGGTTCACCGTCGGGGAAAGACAAGATTTCCCAAGGGCCCAAAGCCTGGCAATGCCGACAATCGAAAAATTAGCGTTTTTTTATTTCTCCCACACCCCGGTACACAGAAGGCTGGCTGCCCGGGCGGGGGACTGTACCTCCCTTTCAGGTTTTCCCCTGGGGGAAGGGAAAAAAGGGGTTAGCTTGGGTTTCTGGGGGTTTTTGGGAAAACTGGCCCCCCACAGTGTCTGGGAAATTTTGGGCCCGTTTAGAAACTCCCGGCACTTAACAGCAGAGGGTTTGGGTTGGGCCCTTTGGGAAATGGCGGAGGGGGGAGGGAGAAAAGGCACGGTGGTTGGAACCCAGGACCTGTTTGACCTTTTTTTTCCCAAATGACTTTTCCACAGCAATTCCTGCTCTACATGCCGTGGGCCCGTTCATGCTGAGGGGGCTTAAAAAACCTTTTTTTGCTTTCCTCTATGACATGTTTTTTAAACAAAAACCCTCAATTTAAAATCGGTCGGGCGAAAGGGGGTTCACGGGCCCCGGGGCCTCTTGACTGTTTAAAAAACCCTTTTACCGTTCCCTTTCCCACTCCACCCCGACCACGGGTTGGGGGATAAAAATCAGCAGACTTGTGGACCTCCCCCTTTTCCCTTTCTGAGGTCCCAACCCGGGACTGACACTACCCCCTCAACCTCCTCCTCCCCTGTTGGGTGCGCTCGCTAGCTGGGTTCTCAAAATTTCCACATGGATCCCCCAAAAGTCTTTATCATCACAGGTGACTTCCTCTTTCTCCCAGTCTTTCAAACCTCAGTCTGCGGGTAAAAAGCACAGGGACTGCAAAAGGGATTGGGTGCCGCTCGAAATTTCTGCCAACGGTCAGGGTTCCTTTTTTCTTCCGTCAAAGGGTCAGAGATTGGGCCCTCGAGCAGAAAAATATCCTCTTTTGGGCCCCTTTTTCTTTTGAAAAAGCCTTCAAACCCCCAAATGCTTTTTTGTGATTTAAAGAGCTCTTTAAAAAATTTGGAAATTTTTTTGGATGGGCTGATTTTTGGGTTGTGAATTCCCCCTGTTTTCTTTTAGGTTTTGGGCTGATGTTTTGATGATGACATTTTTAACCGTGCCCGGGGAAAAAAGGATGTAAAAAAAAGCTGGATGCAGGGTTTTGTACCACTGGGGAAAAAAAATTGGTGGAGCTGTTCCTGTAATGAGATGCACCCGGGAAACGAAACAAGCGATGAAAGGCCGAAAGGCCCCCACGATGGGCAAGGGCTCGCTTTTTTGTTTTCCCCCGGGGGCAAATGGAAGGAGCGGGCCCTTTTCCCCGGACCTCTAAACCCCAAAATTTCCCACACCCCTCCTTGCTCGCTTACCGCCTTTAGTTCTCACCTTTTTAAAAGCAAAAAATGGGTAGTTCTGCGTTTTGGCGGGAAGATAAATTTAATAAAAGGGGAGAGAAGAAAATGTATATGTGGAAACACAAAAGCACTGGGATATTTTTGCATTTTTGGACTTAAAACCCGGGGAAAATTTCACTTTTTTTTTGGGAATTTAGCAAGTTCAGGGAACAGAGAAACTCTATTTCCTGGAATATAAAAATTTTTGACAATAACCCCCACCGGGGTATCGAAAGGTAATTTTACCCCCAAAACGCCCAAAAAAACTTTTGGGCCCGAGTAAAGTTCAGCAATCCAAGCCCCCCTGTATAATTAAAATCCATGTATATGAGAGTTTTGGCGTTATTTTGAGCCTGAAAAGTTTACCCAAAAAACCCGCTTTTTTGGGGGGGGGGTTGGGGGGGAAAAAATGCAGCCAGCAATACCAAATCCCCAAGATTGCTTTCTAAGGGGAGGAAAAAAGGGTTTTCTAACTAGAGGGAGTCTGTACAATAAAAAGGGGTGGCTGAAAAATTTTCGTTCACAAGACAATAAAGTGGGGAAAAATATTAACATGGCACGTGGTTTTAGCAGCCAATGAGAGCCCCTTTACTTCAAACCCATGATGTTTTTTTTTACCTTCTGTGCCCCTGCACTATTGGTGACGCAAAAGTGCAGGGAAAGGGGATTGGATGGGGCCCCAAAAATGCAGAAGGTGATTGGAAAAACCCCCAAAAGTGCAGGAAAGGGGTTTTGGTTTTGGGGGTAAAAAGGCAGAAAAGGGGTTTTGGGGGCGCCAAAAGGGGCAGGAAGGGGGATTTTATGGGGGTTTAAAATAGAGAAAGGTGGGTAAAAATATTAAAATGGCGGTTTTGGGAAAGAAAGGTAAAACTCAAAAATTTAGTCGAACTAACAGTAAAATGTTTGGTTCAGTTCGAGTTTGAGAAAATCCCAAAAAGTTTGACCGAAAATTAAAATTTTCTTTGAACGGGTTCAAACGACTAAAATTTTTTTGAAAAAAGAAAAACGATTCCAGTTGCGACACGAGGGAATAGTGAAGTACCTGTATGTTCGGGCATGTTTCCCGACGCTTGCTTCCCATCATTAACTGACTCAACAGTTGTATTCGCCAGACCAGCAAGGTCACCTCCGGCAAATACCCCAGGTTCGCTGGTCGCCATCGTCTCGGGGTCAATTTCAGGTAAACCCCATCTGTTAAACTTTATGGGCTTCATGGCTTCAATCACTACAAAAAAATACAGATAAAAAAGAAGAATTAGACTGATCTCCAGGTTTTCCATTAGGGGCCATTGTAGCAGCATCCAAAGGGGCCTCGAAAAAGCATTGGGATTGGGGCCCCACCCAAAATACATGGGTGTCACAGCAAGGGCCCTTGGGTTTTCCCCCCAAAGCCCAAACAAAACATCACACGAGGGAAAAGGGCTGTAAACTGCCCCTATTCACAACCCCGATAAACACTCCTCCTTGTCTGGACACCCCCACACCCACAGGTTTGGGCCTTTCACTACAGGACTAATTATCAGTGCAGGGAGCCAATGGCTTCCTGCTCCACCATAATTCTTAACTGTTTGGACGTCTAAATAAACAGTTGAATAGTCAGCATTGACCCAGGGCATAGGTCATGGATTCCAGGGACATACATTCACCACCTGGGGCTCCTGATTTTTCATCCCTCTAGGCAACTGCCCAATGAGTAAGATGGCCCTGACTCTATCATGTTACATGGACAACTACACTTTTAAGCCTTGTGATTTATAAATACACGGAGAACACGACAAACGTCCATTTATTAGTTTACAATGTTTCCACTGGATAAAAGATTAGTGGGCAAAAGTGGAAGTTTCTGAGCGGCAACAACCATTTTGCATTTACTTAGACCTCTCCATGGTTCTAGCGAGGCGCCAACATAGCTACGTTATTGGAGACCCCCCTACACTACCTCATCCCACACAACAAAGTAATCCAATACTCCAAAGGGTAACGTTCCTATTGGGAGACCCCATTTTCCCATTGATTTTTTAAATATTTTCACAGGGTCCGGGGTTAAACGTGCTCTGCGCGCCCCTAGGGGTCAGGCATCAATAGGTGGCGCTACAGAGTCCCAGATCTTTTCCCATGAGCCCTTTAGAATATATTTAAATTTGAGGCATATTAGTCAACACACACCTACTCTCCCTAATGAGAAACTCTACTCCTTTTGCACACATCAGAGCCGGTCAGTGCTCTATATCTACACCATTGACGCTTGGAAACAGCCGCCTGCAGATGAGTATTTGGTTGGCATTAATCCCATTCACACTACTAGGCTCAGTGAGTCACATTTGCCTTGAGGAACATTACATCAATAGGGGGCGCTGCAGATGAGTATTTGGTTGGAATTAATCCCATTCACACTACTAGGCTCATTGAGTCCCATTTGCCTCGAGGCACGTTACATCAATAGGGGGCGCTGCAGAGTCCTGGCTCATTTCCTATGAACCTTTTAGAACATGTAAATGTTAATGACCCATATTCCCCTCACTCCCAACCTTTGGACTCACCGACGTTTAGACTCGTCCCTGCTTTATGCACAGAATGAGCTTCCCCTTCTGTAATGATGCTAATAATCGTCAGACTTCCTTACACGGGCGGTTTTCATTTCCGCGCTTCCTAATGACCCCAGAATACAGAAAACTGTATAAAAATGGAAATGAGGAAAATCATATTTACTGCAGGATTCAGAACAAGGAGACCAGCAGTTTTAAAGGACATCAAAGGAAAATAATCAGTGTTTGTTAATCCATCACGGCGGACTGCTGAACACAGACTCCTCGCCCTTGACGGAAGGGTAAGGTGATGCATTAAATACATATATATAAGTGGCATCCTCTGCAGGTCAGCATTCTGCAAAGTGAGAACTGCTGCAAAACATGGAAATTCTGCCTTTGGAAGGTCTTCTTCTCGTCAGATCTCACAGTTACTTTGCAGTTATGTTATTATCCTAAAGGTTTCCACAGAAAATTCCCCAAAGTGTTAGGGACAACTCAGAAAAGCAGGAGGTCCTGAGCCGGTGAAGATGCAGTCCGCTTTATTCCTATTGAGTCTGTTATAGATGTTGTGACCCCGGGCCCTTTTATTCTGGTCAAAAATCAAATTCCCAACCCTAATCGGAGCATTTCCGACCCAAATATAGTTGTGACCAAAATTGCTAAAAAAAATGTCCATAACACCAGCCTTAAATGGGGTTGTCTCGTTCCAGCATTTGGCAGACTTTCGTGCTAGTTGCCAAGCAGAGCTTATGAAATGGAGAGGCGTGTTTCTCCTCCCAGCAGGCAGTATCTTCTCTCTTTGCAGACACACCCTACACTATGCACATAAGGATTCATTCTGTGTGAGCTGGGGGAAGGGAGAGGTTCTCAGCTGTCATTGGAATCATTGGAAATGAAAAGCTAAGTGTATCTGGATAGATTAAATCTAGAATGGGCATTTGACATTCAGGATTCAGGAAAGATGGGTGATTTTTTTTTTTCTTTGTCTCTCACACACAGTGATATATCCTGCAGATTATTACACCTCTGACCTCTACAGAGAAAAATTATATACTTTATCTGTTTGTGTTTACATGGGAATGCATATCTGTCTCACAAGGGGTTTACGTGGGACTGCGCATCTGTCTCACAAAAGTCATTTATGTGGGACTTCACAGTACAGTTGCGTTCTCTGTCATTTATGTAGGGCTGCACATCTGTGTCACAAAAGTGATTTGCATGGGTCTGCATGGTTCCGTTGTGTTCTCTGTCTGTGATTTACATCGGTCTGCTCGTTTATGTCACAAAAGTGATTTATGTGGGACTGCATGGTATAGCTGTGTTCTGTATGTGATTTACATAGGACTGTGCATTTGTGTCACAAAGTGATTTATGTGGGACTGCACCTCTCTCTATTTCTCACTCTCTCTCCACCATGCTATCTGTGCCCCCGTCTGCTACCTGTGCACGGCATTCACATACTGTGCGCGCTCCCGTTTGCAGCACCTGGGCGGAACGTGCCGCTCAGTCGACAGCCAGTAACACATTAGCTGGGCATAACCCGACTTGGGCTTCGGCACGGTTGCTAAGCACACATAAACCACAGCACTTTCCTAATGCTAACCAAGGACGCACATGCTTAGATTTTTAGTCTCCTCATTTTAAACCATGATCTTTGTAGTGAGACAACCCCTTTAAGTTGGGGTTATTTAAGAGGGTTAACTTATTGATATGGCAATTCAACATTTCTATTGCGAATTAACCCCTGTGTAGTACAAAGAAGAACAATCACTAGTGCTGTCCTAGGGTTAATATGACTCCACCACCAAACTCTGTATATCTATGCCTGGAGTAGTGATGAGCGATTGCGTCAACTATCGTCATCGGGTCGATAGTCGATATCGGCAATTATCAAGACGATTTCCAATAGTCGATAATAGATTATCGCCGATGACAATTAAAGTCTATGGGAGAGGAACAACACCTTCATTCTTACACCCAAACAGGGCTGGAGAAGCTGGAATTAACATCCACAACAGTCAAATGGATACGGGCTACATCTTAGGAAACACAATTAGGCAACAAGAGTCACAGAAAAAAGTCACAGACCATTCACTATCCCCGTCCGGGACCGCAGCATGACCCACCCTCCCCCAACAGTGATTGCAATAGAACTGAAAACACAGGGACAATTTAAACTTCTATCAGGGATCTGCTGGCCAAAAAAGTGGTAAAATACAATGCTTTTTCAATTGAAGATCACAGAACACACTGAGCTGCACAATATCTTCCTTTCAAAAAACTCTCCTCCTGCCATAGTCAGTGGCATAAAAGTAATTCAACTTAATGGTGCAAAGTTGGACCAAACGATTCTAACCTGTGCCAGATTTCTCAACACTATGATAATTGTGGCCATTGTAAGACTGTCTGGTCTGACTTAAAACTGTCTTAGAGTTTAAAACTATTTTAAATGTGCCCCAGGATTTAGAGAGGAAGCTGATCTCGTGTGTGGATTTTAATTTAATACTTGACAATATGTTTGACATCATTTACCAGAACAGAAAAACTAATTTAATAAAAAATTTACATAGTAGAAAAGGTTGAAGAAGACCCAGGTCCATCGAGTCCAACCTCTACAGGGGAGAGACGGGGCATTTACTGCATCTACAGGGAAGAACGGGGGATTACTGCCTTAAGGGGAAACGGCATTTACTGATCTACAGGGGGGGAAAGGGGGATTTACTGCATTCAGGAGAGAGCGGGGCATTTATGCATTAAGGGGAGAACGGGGCATTTCTGCATCTAAGGGAAAAGAGGGGCATTTATGCTCTACGGGGAGAAGGGGCTTTATGCCCCACAGGGAAGAGACGGGGGTTTTAAATGCCTCTACTGGGGGACGGGGGATTTATAATTCTTTTTTTTTTACTTTGGGGGGGGAAAAAACAAAGGGGAGAGACGGGGCCCTTTTCTGCCTCTACA